>CAXKVW010000872.1:0-44352 GCA_964058825.1 Carex arenaria
AAATTCGGCTGGTTGCCACCTTACCCTAAAAAAAAAAACTATTATGTCATTTTCGGTGCCATGAAGAATGCTAATTCTGGTTGTGGCCTTCATCTAACTCACATCACTTATAACTGCACTAAGTTGGTTTTTCGGTTCGATCGCTCTGAAAATGAGACAATTTGTACTTTTTTTTTTCTTTTTCTTTTTTTACATTTTGGCAAAAGTTTGGAGAATTTTGGTGCTGATCATATATAGATTGTCAGTGTATTATATTTGAATTTAAATGTGAAAACTTTTCTCTGTCATCTTGGTGGATGTCGGTTTTGATTTGAAATAATTTTTGTATTCAATGTTCAAAATGACAAAATGCTTGTTTGACATGAAGAAATGTGTCATGCATAATGGAACTCCAAACTAAACTAACATGCATGACCATGACACAGAAAAATGAACGTTTGTAAAACAATAGCGACTTCATGATCATATAATATAAAAGTATTTTAATATAGTATTCAGACATAAATAAATTATTTAAAAAATGATAGAATAAGGTAAACAAAAAATAAGTAATTTATAATGCTATCTAATATAAAAAAAAAATACTTATCATTACTATATAATTATGTATCTAGACAAAAACTATATTTTTATTTAAAATGTTAGAGGGTTTTCATAATGAATAATAATCACAAATACATATTTTACTATTGAAAGGGTTTAATTTTTGGATCCGGATAACTGTCCCCCCAACGTCGTTCCCGCCCTATCCCCGCACTAAACGACAAAATTAATTACGGTCCGCCCATTGGAATTCCACAAATTTCAATCCGTATTTAACTTGAAGACTTAGTATATTTATAGTAAATGTAATAGGTATTTAAGGATATGCATTGCGGTATTATACTATCCTCGAAAAACAGAAGCGGGATCTATCCCCGCAAAAAAAAAACTTCTTTCGCCCCGCGTCCCCGCACGTCCTCAATAAATTACCGGCCCAAAACTTTGAATTTCATGGGCCGAAATATATGGGCAGAACGGAATTTGAAAGGTTGCATATCTTACTAGTGTTATATATTTAACTCATCTCAACGGAGTATTTAAGATAAAAACGCAAGAGAGTATTTAACTCATGTCAACTGAGTATTTTTCAAATTTTCGGGTGTTTAACTTAAAACTCCAGCAGTATTCGACATTAATACATGAAGGTATTTTACTCTGGATATTTAACTCAATCAGTTTTTTTTATAGTATATAACCTAATATATTCAGGTATTTAACTTCAGTAAATCAATCTTTTAGTCCTGTAGTATTTAACAAAAATGATGTTTGTAATTAACATAAAACTCTGACGGTATTTAAGATAAATACATTTAGATATTTAACAACATACTTCAATATATTTAACCAACTACATTGGAGTAGTTTACTTAATACGTTACAGTATGTAATGTATTACAAACATTGAAGTGATACATTAATTACATGATAGTAAGTTCTTGGAGAAATGAAAATATCAGGAGATGACTTGATCTCAATTTCATTTACAAAAGCATATGCATTTGGTAAAAGTATCAGGAGATGACAACCATGTATTATTGTATATCAACCAATGTAAGTGCTTAACTATAAAGGTAGAAGTATTTAACTTTAACAAACTGTATTTATGAATAATATTTCAACAATATGAACAACTTTCAACAGTATATCCAACTAATCCATTAGCAACACAATAAAAACATGAAAAACATCCACAGTTGAAAAACAGTTTGAAAAATGTATTTAATAACATCCCCTGATCAGATAAATTTTGCAATCATTCTTATCGTGAATAAGAATATTGTAAGCCAAGCATAAACGCTCCTTTCGTATAATGTCCTACGATATAAAAGAAAAATCAAGTTTAGTTTAATTACTTGATATTTGCATGGGCTTAAAATTGAACTATATGCAGAATATAACTACCTGGTCAAAATCCATAGGTACATTCCTGATTATACAATCCATGTACCGTAGAAGAAAAATTGCACAATCATCAGAACCATCTTGCTTGGGTACATTATCTTCAAATTTAGGCTCGACACTGTCCCAATTTTCATTTCCTGAAACAGAAAATAAAACAAACAACAAGTGATATAAATCATATACTGTTACATTTCTAAGTGTGATCAATTATTTACCATATTCAGCCAAAAAAAAATACATTGATTAACCATTAACTATTCAGGTATTAAACCCTAGTGCATTGCAATATTTAACCTTAAGCATTGTATGAATTAAAGCTCAAAGCCATTAAAAACCTTAATAATTTATTCCTTCAACCATAAAGCATTACAGTATTTAACCCTACATGCTACATGTTTTAACCATAAAGCATTACAGTGTTTAACCCTACATGCTACATGTTGAACCATAAAGCATTCATTTAACCATAAAGCATTACACTGGAACATTACAATATTTTACCATATTAATACCATGATTCCCTCTTGAGCAAATGGATTAAGCCATACCTTCAACTTTTTTGCCAGATAAATTTTAGTTATTCGACACAATACATTCAAGTATTTACTTTTTGAAACAGTTAACAATTTACCCATGATATATTTATGTATTAAACATTTGGGTATTACAATATATAAGCATAACATATTAAGTACAACAAAAAAATATACTTACCCATTCTCCAACTGAGAAAATATTTAAGCCAATCTAGTGTGTCAATGTGTGGCTCAAGATAATGCTGGTTAGCTTCAGGGTTGCAAGACTGGTAGAGTGTGATTTTAGTATTTTTGAGGTCAACTGCAGCAAGAATCCAGTGCTTGTTACCACATAATGGCACAAATAGCCACCTGGCATTGGTAAATTGTTCGGAGAACAATTGCGGCTGATACTCCAGAAGTCTCAAAAAAGGAGTTTTGGGTGCCATATTCTACAATTCAAGAATAGTTGAGTAAATAACTTTAATTGGAAATGTAATAATAATACAAATTACTTACAGTCACATAAGTCATTGTGAAGAACAATTCCTCCTCTACAGGTACGTCTGATTGCATCAACAATGAACCTATTTCTATAATCTGAAAAATAATAGACAATAACTAATAAGTATTTAAAATTTAACATTCAATGATTTGTTACTGTAACAGTTCATTATTTGACATTAAACATTAACATTCAAGTATTTTGAAAACATAATTTACTAAGTATTAATACTTTGACATGACAGAATTTAACAATATAACAATGAGGTATTCAACCTCATTTATCATAAAAAAACATTATGATAAATGAATGTATTTAACCTAACCAAATTATATTTTTAAACTATACATTCAAGTATTTAACTCTTGGTCATTATAACATTTAACTTAAAATGTTTCATCTAATGTTTGTCCTTAAGCAATACATTCAACTACAATATTTTATCCCTAAGCGATACATTATTTAACCTTTCTACATGCTTGTATTTTACCTAAATACATTGTAGTATTTTACAAAAGAAAAATTATACAATGAAATTACATACCTCAGGTCCTATTTGGTTCTGTGAGAAGACCAACTCTTTGAAGTTGTGAATGTTGCAAAATATGTTTGATTCACCATTATTGAAAGGATAATCTGCTATGGTTAACTCATTTGTGTGGTACTTCCTAACCCATTCATCGAGGATGTTGCTAACTTCGTCACTTAAAAGATTCCTATAGGGATAGCTCCATGTTTTGTCAGCCATTGCAATCTTTTCAACTGGAATTTCACCATTATCAGATAATATACTGTCGGTTGAGAAACTCCAACCATTGGTTGGTTCAAGTGATCGGAAAGCCACGACTGGGAGATTGACACAGGTTTTCTCAAGAGCTGAAACAATCCATACATCAAAAGGTAATTCAGGTTTTCCCATTTTATGAATGTATGGAATGTCTTCGAATGCTTGATGTTTGGGTGCAACTGTTGTAGGAAATTTCATTTCCTCAATTTCTCCTCCTTCTCCTTCTTCTTCAGAAGCACCTCTTTTATTCTTGATATTCCTCCTCTGATATTGTTTAGCTGCCCGAAAAATGTAGTATTGGTATGCCTCTTCAATGTCGTTAAATTTATCACCAACAGCTGGAGGTTTTAGTTCATGATCTTCATCTCCTCCAACTTCTATATCTCCTTCACTTTCGCCATCTCCTTCACCTTGTACATCTCCGTCACCTACAAAAACACCGTCTGTATCTCTTTCAAGTCCTGTATCTCCAACTATATCACCTTCAGCCTCCACATGAACTGTCGTGTTTGAAATTGAAAACTCACCATCTACTTCGTTCTGAACATATTCAATGTTCAAATCCAACTCATTGGAAATCTCCCTCATTCCAACATTGTCAGAAATCCTTTCATTAGCCCTAAACACATCTTCAAAATGACGGTACAGATTAACCTCATCTATTTTCACATCATCATCTTGTCCGCAAACTTGGTTCAGGTCGATATCCATACTTACTGCAAATAAATTAAATCAGTTAGTTAGTATTTAACATGTTGAAGTTATGTATTTTTCTATAAGGTATTGCAGTATTTAACTAAAATTTGTGTACATATTTAACCTCAGTTTACAATAACTGTAATATTTTATGATATATTATTTAGGTTGCATTGGGGTATTTATCTTCACATCACTAAATTGTTTACCATACTAACAATTTGGTATTTAACCCCTGAAGTGTTAACCATACTAATTTGGTATTATTCTATAATATTTCACCTAATAATTTCTGGTATTATTCTGGTATAATATCTCCATCAGTATTCAACATTCACACATTTATCTATTTAACCTATACATTATGAAATAAATCAAATTATGGGTGTATAATATATAACCTAATACATTCACACATTAATGCTTTATACCTTATATGTAAGTATTTAACTTAAAAATATAACTGTATTTAACATAAAAACATTAAGATATTTAACCTCTTGCGTGTTCAATAAAACAACTTTTTTTCATGCAATATTTAACATAATTCATGTAGGTAATTAACTTAAAACTCATACAATATTTAAGATAAATACAGTAAGTAACATTTACAAATTTAGGTATTTAAGGTCTTATTAGACAATTGCAGTGTTGAACCATACGGAAAAAATGATTTCACATAAGTCGAATGAAGTATTTAACATTAATACAATAAAGTCTTTAACCTAATCATATTGTAACTTTTAACTCGGTGTCTTCACAATTCCACCGAATCACACATTGCTTCAGGACTGAAAGCTACTTAAGAAACACATTATCATCTTTACAAACACGAAAATTCAAGATTATGGAATGAAAACATAGAAATTGAACATATCATAACTTGTTGTCTAGATAAATAAAATGAAAATAAAAAAATTAATCCAATTTGCGGACCTGATGATACAGCGAGAAGAGGAAAACTAGTCCGGCCTGATAGTAGCAATGGATCAGATCACATGAACTGATCGCTAGATGATCGTCGGAAATAAACGCAACAAACTGATGAATCGATCGTAGCGATGGAGAAGATCGCCTGAACTGATCGCTAGACGATCGTCGGAAATAATCGCAACGCTTGGGAATGTAAGAGTCACGGAGGTCGCAAGACGGAGACAGAGAGAAATGATCAATGGAAACTAGAAGAGCAGGAAATCGCCTGCGAATGGAGGAGGAGCGGTCTCGCGGAGGTCGCCAGAACAAAAATGGAATTGCGCCGATTTATGGAATTTTAAAATTTAAAATTAGGAAACGACGATTCGCTATAAATGAAATTTAAAATGGAAATGTTCGTTAACGAAGTTCGTTAATCTCGTTAGTTAAACCGGTAATTAGTCATCTGGAAGGTGCGGGGATAGATGGGGGATAGGAATGGGGGCTCTATATAATTATTCTTAATTTTTTTTAATTGGAATTCATAATGAATTGAGACTCTGATCCTACTATTTCGAAATGTGAATCCAATAAATTAGACAAATCATCTTCCAACATCTCCATACATATTCCATAAATAAGTTATCAGATACGTTTCTGGGATCCACCTAAATTCCATATTATATATGCACATGAGTATTTATGTGCTGTGCTGTGCATGCTAGGTCCTCACAATTAAGGCCCGGGGCCCGACGGCATTAATGCAAATCATGCCATCTCTGGATCAAAAAATTCCAAATCCTAACCCTAACTCTAAGGGGTCCGTATCCTCTGAGATATCTCAATTTTTGCGTGACCGACTTGTTCGGTGTTTATTCGGAAGAATGTAGGAGACCAGTATTATTTGAGCTTTGAGATTCGTGTAGAACTTATTTGAACGATTGAGATATTCCAAAAAGTCACGCAAAGTTTGAGATATCTCAGAGGATGCGAATTCAACTCAAAGGAGGCACGCAAGGATCACCCAACACCATTAAGTACAAAAATATTGTAAAAAAGAGAGGCATGGCAGGAATCAATGCTGGTTCCTCTACCCACATCTCCAACTGAAGAAAGAGAGACATAGGCGGAAAAATAATCGCAAATGGAGATTGTGAGAGGAGTCGTGAGACAGAGGAGAGAATACTGTGTGCGTGTCAAAATACCTATTGAAAATATAGGAACTATAAATATATTTTCAAAAAAAATATCTCAAAGATTGAGATTGAGATTAGTTAAAAAAATCATGGTATAAACAACTCTTCTCTTTTTTATCTAACGAAAATTATTTGGATAGCACTAAAGATGGTCAAATTTTGTAAATTCAAATATGTGCAATCAAAATTATAAAAAAAAAAGAAAAAGATTTTGGAACCTTTTCATTTGAATCATTGACAAAACTTTAGAAGTTCATAAACGTTTTTATAGTTTCTAAGTAATTTATTTGTTAATAATAATAGATAATTCCAATTTTGTTGTTTACTGTACTTTAATACTAATATATATTTATTCTTAAGATAAAATAACTTGATTTAAATTGTAATCATAATTATACGGGTAAAAGTCAAAATAATTGTATTTCTTATTTATGATTTCTAATTTTCCATAAATATTCTAGATTTGTCATTTGCATTGTTAAGCTTGAAATAAAGATTGACAGAAGAATTCATTGAGAGCAAACTTGGCATAAAAGAAAAAAAAAAATCTCTCATATCTGAATAATGAATTTCTTGAGTTCAAAATAGCACTCCGGCGCGTTTTGTTTAGCTTTCAATACGATGCTGTGCAATTAATGAGGGCTGTCTACATAGTTTGTACTTGTGTGTTGTTGCTCTAATTACAGTCGAGGAACTGTTGTAACCTGCAACATATAAAGCACGTCCATTGTACCAATCGCAATTATGTATTTATTTTGAATTTTTTTTTCCTTTTAGTTGCGTAATGTAACTGACAAGCACCACCGATTTTTTTATTAATAGAAAATATATAAAAAAATATTGACAATAGGTAAAGGTTTTATGAAATTTTGAAATATAGAAAGAATATTATGGTTTATAACGTTCAAGGTACTGTAGCAAGACGTTATAAACCATAACGTTCAGTTAATCTGATAACTAATATTCGTAAAAAAAAAAAACTGTAGCTGAATGTACCATAATGTCTAGCTACAATTTTTCCAACACACTTTTAAACTCCTATGTATATTATAGAAGATTTTTCCACTTTGTGAATTTCGAACCCATGACCTCTCACATGAGAGCAATGTGCATTTGCCACTAAACCAAAAACAAATTCTTTTTAATGATCATATTAATTGAACATTATAGTTTATAACGTCAAACTACAGTACCTTGAACGTTATAAATCATAACTTTCTTTCTAAATTTCAAAATTTCATAAAAACTTTCTCCATTATAAATATATATTTTTTCTATTAATAAAAAAAATCGCCAAACACCAACTAGCAGACAATAATGATTCAAGTTTGAAGTAGAAGCTTTCATGATCATGATTTCCCGTACCAACCATGCATGTCCCCACTTCCATAAATAAAATAAAATAAAAAACCCATGTCCCCCTTCCATAAAAGGCCACTCTTTAACGGAAATGAAACAAAGAAGTTTCATGGTAGAAAGGGAAGCAACAGAGAAAATGACACTCCTGTGGCTTCTCCTCATCTCCATCTCCATCTCTCCAGCCTTGTCAATCAACACTACTTATGAAACATTCCTCAATTGCCTCTCTCTTTATTCCCCCAACTCAAACATATCTCAAATTCTGTATAACCAAACCAGTATTAATTACAAGGATCTGCTCAATTCCACAATTCAAAATCTAAGATTCACATCTCAAATCATCACAAAACCAATTTTAATTCTCATACCGACCAATGAACAGCAAATTCAAGCCTCAGTATCATGTTGCAGAAACCAGAGCCTCTCGATTCGTATCAGAAGCGGCGGCCATGATTACGAAGGTCTTTCCTACCGCTCTGTCAACCAGAGTAGGTTTGTCATGCTTGATCTAACCAAACTCAGATCCATACATATCGATTCAATTCAAGGTACTGCTTGGGTCCAAACTGGTGCCACTGTTGGTGAACTCTACTACAAGATTTCTAAAAAGAGCAGTACGCTTGGTTTTCCAGCTGGTACATGTTCAACTGTTGGTGTAGGTGGTCAGTTTAGTGGAGGTGGTATCGGAACATTAATACGAAAGTATGGATTGTCAGCAGATAACATTTTGGATGCAAAAATAATAGATTCAAATGGAAGGATTTTGGATAGAGCAAGTATGGGTGAAGATCTGTTTTGGGCAATTAGAGGAGGAGGTGGTGGTAGCTTTGGTATTGTTTCTTCCTGGAAGGTGAGGTTAGTACCAGTACCAGAAATTGTCTCTATATTCACCATAAACAGAACTTTGGATCAAGGTGCTATATATTTAATTTTCAAATGGCAATACATTGCATTTCAAATGGATCCTGATATGTTTCTAGAAGCTGATATTATGCCCAACATCAATGGGACTGAACCAGGAGCTGTATTCAGTTCTCTGTATCTCGGTCGGTGTACTGACATGTTGAATTACATGCAAGTGCACTTCCCTGATCTTGGATTGGGAAAAACTGACTGTAGAGAAATGAGTTGGATCCAATCAGCTGTGTATTTTGCCAGATTTGGAGATGCCAACCCTAAGATTTTACTTAATAGAGGATTGCAACCTAAGATCTATAACAAAGGCACCTCTGATTATGTTACAAATCCAATTCCTTTGAGTGCATGGCAAGCCATATTTGATTGGTTTAGATACAAAGGTGCGGGTTCAATGTATATGATTTCGCATGGTGGTATAATGAATGAGATACTCGAGTCTGAAATACCGTATCCACATAGAGAGAGGGTGTTGTACAATATACAGTACCTCGCAACATGGAGAAGCGGGGACACGGACACGGGGACGTATTTGGGATGGATACGGGAGTTTCGAAGCAATATGACCTGTTTTGTAAGCAATAATCCAAGGCGTGCTTATGTTAATTTCAGGGATTTGGATTTGGGAAGGAACGATGTGGATCAAAATGCAAATTATGAGAATGTTGGGGTTTTTGGTGAGATGTATTTTACGGATAATTTTAGAAGGTTAGCTTTGATCAAAGGCGAGGTTGATCCGGAGAATTTTTTCTGGCATGAGCAAAGCATACCTCCAATTATTGTTAATAAAGGAAGAACATACAAAAAGAACTTTGACACAAGATACCCATTATAAGTCATTTGTCGGTATTATAATCAGTACCACTATTGTTGTTTTTATTACTAGGTGTTAATCTTTAGTGCGATTGTTAAACCTTTTTTTATTTTAAAAAGATTGAGATAAATTACTTTGTACCTAAGATAAAAAAAATTGTGCAGTCATCAAACTTCTTTTTAAAGATAAAGATAAGAGAAATATCATGTCTTAGACTGTGCTTCAGACGAGGTGACACAGAGGGAGGAAACGGCAATTTCACTGTGTAGATGTGAGAGCTTGCAAAATCCAGGCTAACCACACGAGCTCACTTGCTCCAAAGAAGAAAAATTGCATAGGTAGCGGCGGAGAATAGTAAGGAGGAGGTACTATTCGGAGAAGAACTCAACGTAGACTTTAGCTAAATTTCTCACCTTTGAATCACAATATATGTTTTACTGTACGGAGATTTGGTCTCCCTCATCGCTTCTTCTTTCTTTCTTTTAATGAGAAACACAGCCAAAATATTCACAAGTGCATCAAAATAAATAAATAAATATTCACAAATAATAATTATTCAGATTTTCAATGTACGACATCTCACGCACGGTAACTATCGCGAGTTATAATATTAAAAGAGTAATAAATTGCGTACTTCCAAATTTAATAAAATTAGACACGTTCTCATCAATTGTTCCCAGATAAGTACAAACCTTTCTACAGTGAGCTGAACTGCTCTTCCTAGCATGAAAAGAAGAAGATAAACAAAAATGTTTGTGCTTTTTTTTTTTTTTTACTCCTGGTATGATAAATTGAGAAGCATTTCATAAGTAAATTTTTCTTTTTTTCCTTTAAGTGGATAATATATTTGGGGAATTGATTCCATCACATGCACATAATTTATTTCGAGTCCGCGTGGTTTACTTTATAATTTCTCTTGATTCCATCACACGCATGCACTTGATTCATCACATGCAAGGTGTGGATCATATCTCTCCACCATAAGTCAAAACCCTACTTTCAAATTTTATATGTGTCAGGGACCTTATGGGCCATGTCGCCAGTGAAAAATAAATAGCATTCAATCTCAAATCTCAATGCTTTATATTCTAACCCAACCTGATTTTAACGCGAGTCAACCTATTTGGCAGCAACCACCCTCCAACTAGAACAATTTCTACCGTGCACTGACTTCAATCTAAAAGACAAAGTATCCAACCTGAAAGAAATGACAACTCTGAATTAAGAGAAAAGTGATTGTATACAGTGTTTTAAATAACAGTATGCAGTCGTCGGACGGATAGAGTACCGTTAAGTAATTAATTAGAAATCATCGATCATAATCAGCCAATTAGTTGGAAAAATCTATAACGATTTGATCACCGCTAACGACTAATCGGCCGATTAATCAGTCTAAACGGACGTTTTTTTACAATACTGATTGTACGTACCCTTCATATGCAACTATTTGAGACAGTTGTTTGCCTAATGATGCAAAGATGTATTGCTGGGCAAATCTTCTTTGGCAGTAGGCCCCTTAGTACTTAATTGTTTGGTTTTCCCTGAACCCTCATTATTTTGTATGTTTTTCCTGAGGCACTTTCACATATGCCATTCAAAAATCTCCAAATTATATATGCATTTCTCCTTCTAAATTTTTAAAACTCAAAAATTTCTTCAATTAATTGCCTTTGCAATTAAAACTCGTTTTAAATATAAAGTTTGCATTTTAGGTATTCATTATAAGATAAAAATATGTAATATTAGTGTAAGAGAAATGTCTAGTCTTCTAATTTACTAGCGAGGAGGGTTCAAATGCACTATGATTTTGTGCTCCAATATGCTCAATGTCTGTATCTCCGTTTTCAAAGTCCGAACAGTTGATCCGAACCACTCAACATGATCTTCATAATAAAATATGCTTGGAGACCAAATTTTATATATTTTTTTAGAATTTTTTACTATTTTTTAGATAGGTACAAAATCACTATTTTAAGGAGATTTTAGACCATCCGAAAAAAGTGATATTGTACCTATTTAAAAAAATAGTAAAAAAAAAATCTGAAAAATATAAAATTTAGTCTCCAAGAATATTTTATTATGATCATGTTGAGTGGTTCGAATCAACTATTCGGACTTTGAAAACGAAGATAAAAGATGTGGAGCAAATTAGAGCACAAAATTATGTTGTATTTGAACCCTCCTCTTTATTAGCTAGTTAGAATAAATAGTTAAGTTTTCTACTTGTGATGCACACACAAACGTATGCCGATATACTACTGTTATGCCTCACAAGCAGAGAAATGAATGATTTGTCCACACAAGTAAGCCAATTAAAAGGCGGAATATTTTTGAGACATAAACTACAATATTTTTTTTCTACTTTTTTATTAAATGATAAAATGGAAACTTTACAAATATAAAATGAGTTATAATAAAAATAAAAAATTAGATATATTTGTGAGTTTCTGAAATTTAAAAGGATAAATAGATTTTTTTTATTAAATTTGGCAGTGGCTTGATAAATTTGAAATTAAAAAAGGCAACCACATAACTATCGCTTTCTTAGGTTCAATGATTGGGTTCAATTAAAGCTAACCTGAAATCTAAACTATAGAGACGAAATAGAAGATAGAGAGAAGAATTCTGAAATGAATTTTATTATTCTGTCTTGAATGTACAAGTGCAATAGGCTCTGTTTATATAGAACAGTCCATCAAGTGTTTGACTTCCTATAACTAACTTTACAACTGATCTATAACAGAATATCTAACTGCCTATGATTACAACAAGTACAATCATTAATTCTAACTAACTTCATGTCTGTACGGTTTCTGTTGTAACCGTATTATCCCCCCCGCAAGCTGAAGGTGGTTGAAGCACCGTAAGCTTGGTAGATAGATGTAGAAATCGTGGTGCAGCCAAGGGCTTGGTGAAAATGTCAGCAAGTTGGTCACGAATCGATAGGAAATGAATCCGAAGGTCTTTGGAAGTCACTCGATCTCGGACAAAATGAAAGTCGATCTCGACATGCTTAGTGCGAGCATGGAACATCGGATTTGAAGCAAGGTAGGTCGCGCCGATGTTATCACACCATAATGTAGGGGGGCCATGAAGTGAAACCTTTAATTCTTTGAGTACAAACTGAAGCCATGTAAATTCGGAGCTTGTAACCGCTAAAGAGCGATATTCGGCTTCCGTGCTTGAGCGTGAAATGGTCGGTTGCTTTTTGGAACTCCAAGAGATAATGTTTGGTCCAAGAAAAATGCAATACCCCGAGGTTGATTTGCGGTCGTCAGGTGAGCCGGCCCAATCGGCATCACTATACGCATGAAGGGAAAGAGAGGTGGCCGGTTTTAGAAGAAGGCCATGAGAGACCGACCCTTGGAGATAACGCAAAATGCGTTTTACTGCTCCCCAATGTGTGACGGTAGGTGAGTGCATAAATTGTGAAACTTTGTTCACCGCAAAGGAAATATCCGGTCGAGTCAAGGTAGCATATTGTAATGCACCTACAATGGACCGATAAAGATGAGGATTGTCAAAAGGATCACCGTCATGTCGAGAGAGAGAAAGATTAGGAATCATTGGGGTTGGACATGGCTTAGCAAGATGCATGTTGGATCTCGTGAGAAGGTCCTTCACGTATTTGGTTTGAGAGAGGTGAAGACCATGTAGAGAAGATTTGACCTCGATGCCAAGAAAGTAATGTAACGGGCCAAGGTCTTTGAGAGCGAAGTTAGTTTGAAGAGTTTGAATAAAGGTTCGGATTTGATTAGGATGGGAACCGGTGATGATGATATCATCAACATACACCAATAAAATGATTGTATAGTGAGAGGTGGAAAGAATGAAGAGAGAATGATCATAGTGAGAAGCATGAAATCCATTGGTAAGTAAGGCGGAGCTTAGAGTGTGAAACCATGCCCGAGGAGATTGCTTGAGACCATAGATGGCTTTGGAAAGACGGCATATATGAGAAGGTTTAGAAGGATCCTCAAAGCCGGGGGGTTGTTGCATGTAGACCTCTTCTTGAAGAGTGCCATGAAGAAACGCATTTTGTACATCCAATTGACGGATCGACCACCCATTAGTGAGAGCAATAGTGAGCACAAGTCGAATAGTGGTCGGTCGCACAACCGGGCTAAAGGTTTCGAAGAAGTCGACACCTTCCTCTTGATGAAATCCTTTTGCTACCAAGCGTGCCTTAAATCGCTCGATAGACCCGTCCGCATGTTGTTTAACTTTAAAAACCCATTTACACCCGACCACATTCAACTCGGGTGAGAAAGGCACAAGATCCCAAGTATGGTTAGACATGAGGGCATTGTATTCTTTGGTCATGGCGTCAACCCATTTAGGATCGGATTGAGCTTGTTTAAAAGTTTTGGGCTCGGGTGAAATATGTGCATTGGACAATAATGCAACATGATATGGAAATCTGCGGGGTTTAATTGTGTTATCTCGGGTCCGAGTTGTCATAGGATGCACAGAGGTTGGTTGGGTTTGAGCTGGGGTTTGACTAGGAATAGTCTCTGTTGAATGGGCACTATTGAGTGGTATGAGCATGATTGGAGAGGTGAGATCCGCTCCAATTTCAGAAGCAGCCGAAAGAGGAGAAGAGCCAGCCGGATCCGCTCCAATGGGGGATGTAGCCGAACCAGGTAAAGGACTAATGGAAGAATTGAGATTGGGAGTTGCTACAGCAGATGTAGAATCGGCCAGAGGAGGTTTTTGCGCCAAAACAGCAAGCCAGAGAGGTGTGGAAATTGTAGAATTGGCTTCAGAACCTGTAGAAGAAATATTTCTTTGAAAAGGAAATGTTAGTTCATCAAAGATAACATGACGGGATACAAACACCTTGTTAGACTCCAAGTGCAAACATTTGTACCCTTTTTGATTCAATGCATAGCCAAGAAAAACACATGGTTTGGAGCGTTCTTGAAGCTTGTGAGCATTGTATGGCCGAAGGTATGGGAAGCATAAACAACCCAAGACCCGTAAGAATGAATAATCAGGTGCTTTGTGAAAAAGAGAGAAGAAAGGTGAAGAGGAGTTGTTCGAAGAGGGTAAGCGATTGATCAAGTAGACAACGCTTGTAAAAATGTCATCCCAAAATTTGCTAGGGATCGAGGCATGAGACATGATAGAAAGCGCAAGTTCTACTATATGTCGATGCTTTCGTTCCGACACACCGTTTTGTTGAGGTGTGTATGGGCAAGAAAATTGGTGAATGAGAGCGGGAAATTGCCGTGCAATCGGCTTAAACTCGGTTCCTCCGTCGGTTCTAAGGATATTAATAGACCCGCTAAATAAATTCTCAACTTGCGTTTTAAAAGCGGAAAAAATGTGAATAAGTTTATCCTTAGACCGTAAAAAAATAAATCCAAGTGAATCGAGTAAAGTCATCAACAAAGATCACATAGTATCTAAATCCATTATTTGATATAATCGGGGCGGGTCCCCAAAGATCCGAGTGTACAACTTCAAGAGGAGAAGAAGAAGAAGAAGTACTAGGTAAAAAAGGTAAACGATGAGACTTAGCCACACAACAATTGTGGCATAAGCTCATTTTATTTGAAGAACAAGGTAATGCATAAGATCGCAACACTTGTGAGGTTATAGAGGAAGAAGGATGTCCAAGGCGAAGATGCCATAAATCGGCCGAAACCCGCTCACCCAAGAATGCTTGTGGAGAAAAGCCACTTTGAAGAGGTATTGTGTAGAGACCACTATGGAGCTTGGCTTGTAGAAGGGGCGTCAAGGTGAGGCGCTCCTTGATAACACAAAAATTAGAGTAAAATTCGATGAGAATCGAGTTATCTTGTAGAAGTTTGGAAAGACTCAAGAGGTTTTTTGTAAAAGATGGCACATGTAACACATCATTTAAAATAAATGTGTGAGATGAAAAATGCAAGAGAGAAGAGCCAATATGGCTTATTACCAAACCCGTACCATTACCAATGTGCAAGGCATCAAAACCCTCGTATGGCATGTAATTCGAGAGATTATTCAAATCGTTGGTAACATGGTGCGACGCTCCTGAATCCAGAAACCAATCAGAGGAGGCAGACTGGCTCTGTTGCGGAACAGTGAGAGCATTACACGGAGTAGTTTGAACCATATTGGATTGAAAAGTGGGCTGAGCTTGTTGGGCCGACTGAGCAGCAGCCGCATCAGAGAGATGCCAACAGATTTTGGCGTTGTGACCTCTTTTACCACAAATTTGACATATGGTGGCCTTGTCTGGATTAGGAGGCCCGGGATAGGAATAATTGGGCTGAGGAGAAGGCCCGTGCGGAGGTGTTGGGAGAAGAGGAGTAGAAGCCTGGAATTGAGGTTGAGAAGTGGATGGACGTGGATTATAGTTGGGGCGGTAATTAGGTTTAGATCCAGGCCGTTGGTTGTAGTTAGGTTTTGGAGAATAATTGGGACGATATCCTGGCCGTTGACCAGATTTAGGGGCAGAGTAGAGAGCTGTAGGATCTGAGAAAGAGGTAAAGGATGAAGAAGAAGAGGAGCCGCTGGTTTGGGAGAGAAGCAGAGATTCGAAACTTAGCAACATCAACTGAAGTTCCACAAAAGAGAGGTGATCTCGCGCATTGGCAGTGACAACGAAAGCATTGTAATCGGGTCCAAGACCTCCAAGAACATGTAAGATGAGATCGTCGTCAGTCACCGGAGCTCCGATGAAAGCAAGTTCATCAGCTATTGATCTAATCCTCTGACAGTACTATGTGCAGTTCATGCCTCCTTTGGTAACATTCTGCAAAGTTCGACGAAGCTCAGAAAGTCGGGCTCTTGAGGTAGCTGAAAAGAGTTGCTTCAATGTCCGCCAGAGCTCCGATGTGGTGTTACACGACACCACCTGTGCCAAGATGGATTCTGTCAGAGACGACCTAATCCAGCTCAACAGCAACTGGTCCTGCCTGTGCCAGTCTGAATACAGCGGATTGGTTTGAGAAACGCCTTCTACTGTCACTGTAGCCGATGGAGGTGAATCTTCAAGAAACTTGTACAATCCGTGGTCATGGAGTGCTGGTATGATTTGTGATTTCCAGGCTAGGTAATTGCTTCGGCTTAATTTGGTGGATATAGGAAGATTAAGAATGACTATGGAGCCATTAGAGGAAGAAGGAGAGGATACATTTGAGGAAGAGAGATTAGACATGGTGTTTAAGCTCTGATACCATGAAATCTAAACTATAGAGACGAAATAGAAGATAGAGAGAAGAATTCTGAAATGAATTTTATTATTCTGTCTTGAATGTACAAGTGCAATAGGCTCTGTTTATATAGAACAGTCCATCAAGTGTTTGACTTCCTATAACTAACTTTACAACTGATCTATAACAGAATATCTAACTGCCTATGATTACAACAAGTACAATCATTAATTCTAACTAACTTCATGTCTGTACGGTTTCTGTTGTAACCGTATTAAAAATGGCAACCACAGAAGAAGTATAGAGCCAAAGTACCGAAATTTTTATAAATATACAAAACAATAATTTAATTTAACAATCTATATAATTTTTTCATGAATTTCAAAATCTATCCAAACCAATGACACTGTCATTGGTTTCAGAAGCTAGAATCGATGACATTGTTATCGGTTTCAGAAAGATAGAACCGATGACACTGTCATCAGTTTAAGCCAAGCACGATTTTTGATGCTTTTGAGGTATTTTCTAGTTTCTGGTAAGCCATTGCTTCCTCTCAAGAAATATGACAAACACTTGATGGGAGTGGAGTAGTATGTACAGCCGGTGGCGAGACTAGGATTTGAGATAGGGGTAGGCAAAAATCGAATTCGGGTTCGAATAAATTAACGGGTTCGGGTTCGGATTCAAGACACAATTCAAAAAAATAACAAGAAATATATTAAAGGTTTCAATCAATTTTCTAAGTACCGAATTTTCTATCGAATTTACCGAAATTTACCGAAATTTTCTAAGTTTCAATCAATTTACCGAAGGCACAGAGAGAGGGCGCGAGGCTACAGAGGCGGGGCAGCACAGTGGCGGGCTGGGCGGCTGGCTCTAGTGAGTGCCTGAGTGGCAATGTTGTAAAATGCGGTTTTGTTCATACATGCGGAAGGTTACTGCATACCGCATATGCGGTATGCAGCCGCATATACAGATTTTAATGCAGACTTATATATGTGGATTTTAAACTACATATTAATTTATTTTCGCTCAAAACATGCAATATATTCTCATAAAAAATAACTTGTGTCACATGTCAGAGGAAATAATCACATTGAATTATAGCATATTAAAATCATTCAGTGATAGAATTGGGTCTAAGCATCTACAAAATCATTCCAGCATATCAGAATTGGGTCTAAGCAGGAGCATTGATCCTAAAGTAACTCACTAAATTAACTAGATGCAAATAATTTTTGACACTCAGTGATAGAATCGCATGATACCAGATGCAAATAATTACATGATTAAAAATCAACATGCCTCTTTAAACTGAAAATATGCGATTTTCACGCGAAACCGCATATATGAGATTGCATTAAGATTTTCATACGGAATCGAACTGCATAAGCATATACGGCCACATATGCGGCAGCATGAACCGCATTTTACAACATTGCTGAGTGGTGACTAGTGTCTCCCTATTGGCCTCTGGCGTCGGCGCATCTTGTGGCAGAATCGCGTCTGGTGGCGAGTGGTGTCAGCGCGTAATTCCCTATGCGATTCTGCCTCTGGCGTCATGCGTAATCCTCTCACTCGGGTACGGGTTTTAGTCACGAACTCACGATTCTATAGTTCAAAGTTTCAATTTTTTTTTATTTCTATGTGCTTCAATTTGGACTCTGGAGTAGGCAAACTCATATTTTAGGGGTAGGCAAAGCTAAAAAAAAATACTTGGTTCTAATAAAAAAAAATTCCAGGGGTAGGCAGATGCCTACCCCTAGGTCAATGTGGCCTCGCCACTGCGTACTGCCTCTAATAGTGTTCGGCACACTTTTCTTATGTCTCCTTATAGAGCTCCTCAAGAGACTAAGGAGTCTTAAGCTTACCAAACACTTGCTCATTTGTAAATCTTAAATTCACTTTCTTAAGCTTTCTTTTGATCATATTTTTAAGTTTGCCCAAACTTTTAAGGAGTCATTCTACATGACTTAAGCACATGAGTCTCCTTAAGAAAGCTAAGTCTTCACTTTCTTAATTTTTTGTTACTGAACACCTCTTTCTTGATGGAACTTAAAACTTAATCTTCCCCAACTTGCCGAACACGCCTTCTAAGATTCCAGAGACAAAGCATAAGAGCCTTTGGCGAGGAAGACGTGCAAAAGGAAAAAAAAAACACTTCAAGCACGAAGCAATGCACGCATGTCGACACTGTTCAAAGTAAAAATCCAATCACAGAGGGAATTTATTAAAATGATGATCAAGGGCGGACCCATGTGGTTCCAAGAGACAGCTGTCTTCTCTTGAATTTTGCATTTTAGTGGAGATTGGAACGTTTCGATCGACTTTGCCCATTCCTGAATTTTTTTTTGTACTTCTCTGGATGTTTGATTTGTAATTCGAGTTAAATTTAGGTTTAAAATTAGAATTTTTTTTTTAATTATGATTGGTAATTAGAATTATAGGTTAAAACGTTACAAATTACAAGTCAGAGCGTTGGAAAGAATAAACTAAAGCTTTGTTTTTTATTGAATTATGATTGGTAATTAGAATTATAGATTAAAACATCAGAAATTACAAGCCAAAGCATTGAAAAGAATAAATTAAACCTTGTTTTTTTCAATCCGATTTGAAACTTTTTTGCCCCCAACGAAAATTCTGAATCTGCTTCTGACGATGATAACATGTCAGTACTATTTAAGGTTAAGTTGTCAAATTTTAATTCTTCCAAACAAAAATACTACAATATGAAAATCGAACAATCTCTTATTTAGGCACAGGTATTAAAGCAAAAAAAAAATAAGCCTAAAGTTCTAGCCGTCATTTTTATCCATGTCCATCGAAACTTACATTTCGCCAACTCTGCGCATTAAAACTGAATTCTATCAAAAATACCCAAACCGGCTATTTAATAGCCGGTTCCTAATTTTTATTAGAAACCGGCTATTATACCGCCGGTTTCTAATAAAAATTAGGAACTGGCTATTAAATAGTCAGTTTCTAATAAAAATTTGTTTTTTTTTTAAATATGGGTAGTTGATGTATAGTTTTTTAGTAATTAGTAAGTATCAAATTCGCTCTGAATATTTGAAATATAATTTTGATGTTATATGTTACGAATCGTTTGAAATTATCGTTTTTAAGACGATTAATTCATAAATTTTGTTGATTGATTTATTTCAACTAAATTTATTATGACTTCAACGAGAAAAACGATATGTAAATGGCAAACATAACAGATCCAAATGACAAAAGATAGAGTAAGAAATATAAATAAATAAATAGAGATAATACAACCATAAAATGACAAACATAACAGATCCAAATGTAAATCCTACAGAATAATAAAAGTAAAAAACTATCGTCGTCTAGGCCCAGAAGGGGACCATCGCTGAGCTGGCTGTCCTCTGGTGTACCTCTCAGGCAGCCCCGTCCAGACCGCATCATGTGCAGCAACAGCAAGTCCTGTACCTCAGCAGATGAGATCCTGGGGTCTGAGTCATCTCATCAGGCATCTGGTGTATCTGAGGCTCAGCCGGAATCTCAAACTTTGAGTAATAATTTGCTAAATGGTGGGGCCAGTTTCTGTCCATAGAGCCGGCGTGCGACATCCTGCCAATTAAATGTTAGTTGCAATGAAAATGTAACAGATAATTTAGAGGTTATCGATAATTAATTAAATTTCTTACCTGTGCAGTCTCCTGATCTCCTGCCTGGGTAATGCCGGATCCACTGGAATTAATAGCTCCTCTCCGTACTACCGAAGTACCCGATCTGGATAGTGGTGCTCCACTATCCAGAAGCAGACTAGCGGGCCTCGGTACCACCAGCTGTCATGCTGCTCAAGACAACGAAGAGGCAACTCTGCATCCTCATACAGATCTGCGTATGGTGTCCACTCCACCTCCGACTCGTCCAGGTTATTCAACTGTAAACGCACCATCCTAATACCTATGGTGCGTCTGTGCCCCTCATCCCAATAGTGGTGGACATCATGCCAGTGGTGGCCGTAGACCAGCCATCGCTCCTGATCATTGCTCGGCTGTCCCGAAGCTGACGCTGGCTCATTGGGGATAGGACGGCCCACCCGTATCCGTGACCATGACCAATGCTGCAACAAAAGAACCGGCCCATACATCTGTTTGGCCTTCACCTATATTTCTGAGGTTATTAGTCGTCATTCCACTTGACTGATTGATGAAATAATTAAGTATCAAACAATATAATGACTAACCTAAGAAGCTATGCAGAGGCTATGGTACAGCTGTGCTAACACAGCTCCACCCCAGTTGTAGGCTGGCGGGCTATCAAAGTCCCTGAGAAGTCGCAAATACATCATGGGGATGCCATCGCCGCTAGCATCAGGAAACATAACGGTACTGAAGTAGATGGTTAGTATTATAATTACATAAGCCCGGGTGTATCTGCAAAAACAAAGTAGATGGTTAGTATTATAATTACATAAGCTAATTAACATATCAAAAGTAAAATATTATTATTATTATTATTACCTCCGAATCTCCAGATCACTAGAGGCGGCCGTCAGACCGGCACTGAAGTGCCGCCGCAACTCTGTCCGCTGCATGTGATAACTGGACTTCCCCTTATCGGCCCGTAGCTTTGTCGGATCTGCCCCCAAATACTGATTGATGTCATGGGCGAATTCTCTGCTGTCAGATACTCCGCCTACGGGAATGCCCCTGATCGGCAAACCCCAGAGGGCACTCACGTCCTGCAACGTGACAGTCATCTCCCCGAAAGGCATACGGAACGTGTGCGTCTCGGGACGCCATCACTCCACTAATCCTGCGATGAGAGATGCATTGATGAAGGAAGTTGTGTCCCGCAGGATGGACACAATCTAATATAGTCCCAGCCGGATGAGATATAGGTCCATCTGTGAGAAGTACTGCATCCAAGGGACATAAAAATTGACGTCCATCAGAAAATCGTCCTGCGTTGAAAGGCAAGGAAAGTATTACATAATGTATACAACAAAATTTAAATTTCGTATATGGACAAAAACTAGCATACCTCAATGGAAGCCAAGGATACCCTGTGCTCGCGGTGGGGTATCCATAAGAGAGGGCTGAAGTGCTCGGTACTGGTGGTGTCAATCGGCGGCTCAACCTGTGGTGCACGTCTAGGCCATCCTCTACCTCTACCTCCAGTCATCCTAAATTAATTTATGATCAAATTGCGCTAAACTTAAATTGTGTAAAAACGCGTTAAAATTCGCTAAAATGCGCTAATTATACTATTTTATACTAATTATTTTCGAATTATGCTAAGTTATATAACTATCCTAAATTATACAAAATTTTACCAAGTTAGATAACTATACTAAATTATACCCTAATTTATAACAAACCATAATTTATACCCAAAGTATACCTTAATTTATAACTATACTAAACTATACTAAACTACCTAATTTATAAAAAAATTTGGAACATTTCTAATGAATTGGTAGCAATTTATAACAATTTCTAATAAATTTTAACAATTTCTAACAAACGGTAGAAATTTATAACAACTGGTAGCAATTTCTAATAAATTATAACAAATTATAACAATTGGTACCAATTTCTAATAAATTTTAACAATTTATAACAATTGGTACCAATTTCTAATAAATTTTAACAATTTCTAAACAATTTATAACAATTGGTAGCAATTTCTAATAAATTTTAACAATTTCTAATAATTGGTAGCAATTTCTAATAAATTTTAACAATTTCTAATAAATTTATAACAATTTGTAGCAATTTCTAATAAATTTTAACAATTTCTAACAAACAGTACCAATTTACAATTACTTTGGCCTACTGAATAATATAAAATAAAATATAGGGACTTACTTGCAAAAACAGGCAGAGAAGGAGAAATCTGAGAGAAAGAGAGAATGTGAGAAGAGATAGTGTGAAATTAGATGAAATAAATTGTGAGGAAATTTCGGAACAGTGCACACTTATAAATAAACTAATTTTTGTGAGCGACCGGCGGTATAATAGCCGGTTTCTAATAAAAATTAGGAACCGGCTATTAAATAGCCGGTTTGGATATTTTTGACAGAATTCAGTTTAATGGGTAGAGTTGGCGAAATTTAGATTTTGATGGGCATAGATAAAAATGACGGAAGTTCTAGTCTAGTCCATGGGATTGAACAGCTCTTAGATAATAAGTGGAACCCTCGCTCTAGTGGAACCACATCCTCTGCTGCATTTTTATTGTGCAGCAGGATGCTGCATTTTTGGACGGTCCAGATTTAATCTCATCCGGTGAGTGTTCGGATGATGGAGGGGACAATATTAATTTTGCTTTAAAATTCGTGCCAAAATCTTATTCCGTCCGTCCGATAAAAAACGAACAGACCAGATTAAAAGTACAGCAGAGGATGTGATTCACGCTCTAGTCCGTTTCAGAGTTCAGGCCCAGGGATTAGAGCGTGAAATGGCTCATATTTATTTTGTTTTGAGCCCAATATATCTGTGGATCCTTTTTCCAGAGACTTCAAAATGTTATCCACGTCTTTATTCGGTAGAGGACAATAGTACATTCTAGTATCAAAGTTCATAGTAGCAAACTTTATGAAGAAAAATATTGAGATAATATTCAAATTGTTTGCATGCAATCTAGGGAAATTTTTTTAATTATGAAAACTAGAACTCTGTATTATATATCATTCAAGATAATTTGAATATTTTAAATCTTCATTTCATTCTTTAGAAAATTGAACTTTACTGATGAGAATTGGCAATTTGTCAATCCTCATGAATGTGTTCATCCGAATCATTTCTTATCCGCTACTAATGATACGATGTGGATGCGACACGTGGCGTTTAGAAAAAGTGAACTTGGACGAATTTGGAAACAGACAAAAAGAAGTGAACCTGGACGAATTTTGAGCAATCAAAATCACAGAATTTTTTTTATTAATCGAAATTAAATAAAAATATATCGTTAAAAATGAAAAGTTGGCAGAAAATTCAAAATATAAGTAAAACAGGTTAACTTATCTCGTTTCACAGGACGGATTATTTTAATCCGTCCTACTTAATTCACCTATCTAAATATTTAAACAAACTAAGCAGTAAAAAAAAAATTTCTGGACGGGTTAAACTAACCCGTCCGGCCCCCCAAAAAGAAAACAAAGAAAAACCACAGGATAGTTACCAATTATCCCGTCCCAAAAGCGAACATGTCCCGCAAATCCTATCTTTTTTCTTTCTGGTTTTTTGGGTGCCAAATGGAATGGTTTAACCCGTCCTGGACCTTTTTTTTTTTTGTTACCGGACGGATTGGTTGAACCCATCCTTGTTTCTTTTTTTTTACTGCTTAATTTGTTTAATTTGTTTAGATGATTAGATGGACGAATTAAGTAGAACGGATTAAAATGACCCGTCCCGTAGGACGGGGTAAACCAATCCATTCCACTCATTTTCAAATTTTCTTCAAATCTTTCCTCTTTAACTATATTTTATATTTAATTTTGATTAATAAAAAAATGGGATCAAAATACCCTCTCTTTTTTTCTGTGCTCTGTCCTTTTAACTTGAAAAATAAATTAAAATAATAATTTTCTCACCAAATCTTGTTTCCACCTTGACCAATAATTGAGTAGGTAAGTAGCGCTACCATTGAAAAATATAAAAAGTTAAACCCACTCAAACAAAACAACGACATAAAAGAAAAGTAAAAAAGAAAAGATGCTGCTACTAGTATTAATCTTCCTTCAATCAACATTTCACCAGTGACGAAACCCTGACAGCTAGCAAAAGAAGGAAGCAGATGGAATCTATCTGCAAAACCCTCCTACTCTTGTGCTTCTCCTTCTCTCTCACACTTCCAATTCAATGTTATCAAACTTTTCTTGATTGCCTGTTACACCAAGCTCCCAATTCAAATCTCTCTCAATTGGTATACACCCAAAACAACCCCTCCTTCACTTCCTTACTTGATAGCTCTATACAAAATCTGAGGTTCATGTCCCCTGATACTACTAAACCTCTCCTAATTCTCAAACCAACAAATGTACGACAAGTGCAAGCATCGATTATTTGTTGCAAAAACCATAGCCTACCTATAAGAGTGCATAGTGGCGGTCATGACTATGAAGGCCTCTCGTACCGGTCGATTTCAGCAACCCAATTTGTCATGATTGATTTAGCAAGCCTACAGGACATACATGTTGATCCGTACCAGCGCATTGCTTGGGTGCAATCTGGTGCAACACTCGGGGAACTGTACTATGCAATATCTCAGAAGAGCGGTACGTTGGCATTTCCAGCAGGTACATGTCCCACAGTTTGTGCCGGTGGTTTATTTAGTGGGGGCGGTGTCGGGATTATGTCGAGAAAATTTGGGCTTTCAGTGGATAATATTATCGATGCTAAATTGATTGATGCTAATGGAAGGATTCTAAACAGAGCATATATGGGGGAAGATCTCTTTTGGGCAATTAGAGGAGGTGGTGGGGGCAGTTTTGGCATTGTAATTTCATGGAAAATTAAGTTAGTTCAAGTTCCCAATATTGTGTCAGTTTTTACACTTAACAAAACCTTAAAACAGGGTGCAATTAGTCTTGTAGAAAAATGGCAACGTATTGCACCTAATTTTAGTGAAGATTTGCTCCTAAAATTTGCTATTGAGCCTGAGATGAATGGGGGAGAACCAATAGCTGTTTTCAAGTCATTTTATGTTGGTAGGTGTTCTGGCTTGCTCACTTACATGCAATTTCACTTCCCGGAACTTGGTCCTGAGAAAGATGATTGTGAAGAAATGAGTTGGATTCAATCGGTCGTGTATTTTGCTGGTTATGGCCATGCCAAACCAGAAACAGTTTTGTTAGATAGGAGGTCTGAACCTAAGGAATATAACAAAGGTACATCAGATTTTGTAACAGATCTGATCCCTTATAAAATATGGAAAGATATGTTTGACAAATTTCGATATGAAGGAGCGGGTGTTATGTACTTTGAAACACACGGCGGACGTATGAGTAGAGTATCAGATTCTGATACGCCATTTCCTCATAGGACAGGGATTCTGTACAGGATACAGTATCTTGTGTTCTGGCCTGATAATGCATATGTACCAGAGGACAAGTATCTGGGATGGATTCAGGAGATGCATAGCTTTATGACCCCATATGCGAGCAAGAATCCAAGGGGTGCATATGTAAATTTTCGGGATTTGGATCTAGGTATGAATGAGGAGGGAAATACAAATTATGAAAATGCTAAAGTTTGGGGGGAGAAGTATTTTAAGGGAAATTTCAAGAGATTGGCTTTGGTGAAGGGAAAGGTTGATCCAGAGAATTTCTTTTGGCATGAACAAAGCATACCCCCTCTTGTGTCAGGATTGTTTGCAGAGAGTTGATAATTGAAAAATTTATGTCTTAATTTTATTTTTATAAGATTAGTGTGTTAAGAAATTATCTATACTCTTATTGTCTATACCATGACTTAGCTTGAAATGATTGTATTAGATCACCAGCATTGTACCTAGATTTTGTAAGATTTATTATTTTTTCTAGATAATGATCAGTCAAGTTTCCAACTTCAAATATCAAGGAGAGATTTTTCCCACGAAAGATATATTATTACCTAAACCTTTGATATTAACCCTAGATTGATTTTCTTATAAGATATAATTACTTTGTGGCATTGTATCTTCTACCAACATAATGCAGGAAACTGAAAACAGAGATACATACCATCCAATTCTTCTTTCTAATCCTCAACTCAAAGTTGCCATTTCTTAAATCCACTTCAGCGGACTGCACTGGCATGTAATTCAAAATTCTTTTGGGCCGTTCCTAATCATTTTTCGTTTGGACCATTTCCATATTTCCTTCGGACCATTTTCATATTTCATTTGGGCCGAATAGAATGGTTCGGAACTCAATCCATCTTTACATCATCTAGTTGATATTAACCACCTATTCGAAAAATTGTAAATGTATAGAGGGGCCACATTAACAGTATATTAACAGTATATTAATCCACATTAACGTGCTGATGTTTTACCAGAATTTTTCATAGGCCCCTTTCTGATAAAAAAAATCTTTTTTGTGCAATTCTAAATGAGAAGTAAGCCTCTGTATCTTATTGGTGAAACTGAATACTTGAAATTCAACATAACCCTTATTTTCTTCTTGTAGAATAATAGAAGTGAATGAATTTTTTACCATAAAAAACCAAATTTTTCTATCTTTTTTCTTTCTTTTTCATGGATGATCAGGAAAAATAAAAAAAACAGAATTATGCCAATTATTTGAATCTAGTATACACAAAAACTTGGATTGATTCATATACTACTTTCTTATTCTATCCAAATCAAATGGAGAATTTCACTTGGATAGAATGAGATAGATCTCTTCAATCACTCTTTTACCTGCATTTGTAATATTTCATCTACAGATTCTCTTATACCGGGTAGGTATGGTACTATATTGATGAAAAGATTTTTTTTGTTTTTCTTTCAATTGAAATGTAGCATGTGTATTTTTGATAATTCAATCTATCTATAATCTCTTTATCTTAAAAGTTTTATAATAATATATATCATTACTTTTATAATGAAATTTATTATCGAAAAAATGATATTTAAGATAAAAAGTATTATATAAAATATCGATTTTAAGATAAAGAGGATGATAGAAATCATCCATTGAATTATCAAAAATACCAGTTTCAATCTAATAATAATATTATTAATTATCTTTATTAAGATAATTAATAATATTATTCCTATACAAATATACACCGATATTCTTAAAATCAATCTCATATCTTGATATTGGATTGATTTTATCATATTTTGAGAACTTTTGACGATTCTCAAAATAAAGAGGTCATTTTCATACGGCCCTCCCATATTATATATTGCTTCAAATTCAGAAGAATCTTCTAAAGAATCTTCAGAAGCAGACGCAATGTTTTTTTCTAAGAATCTCATAAGTATCAGTAGAAACCATATTCTCATCCATAGAATCCCAAGTACCCACATCAATCAAAGATTCGATTCAATCGAAACTCTCCATTTGTAAATGAAATCCACAATGTTGACAAATATATTTGTTTTTTTGCGCATATTGTTTGTAAATGGATGTCTCACAATTTTTACAAAAAGTCCATAAATGACCGAATGGCGCAATACATCCTTTGGATCAACTGGCTCCTCTGGTTCCTCTGGCTCCTCTGGCTTAAGATTTTGTTGGTATTCTGAATTTCTATTATCATAAGCACTCTGAGCAATAGAAAAATCTTTTTTTATATATTTTATTGCTAAATTGTAAAGTTTGTCCTTTTCGTGGATTTTAAATCTTAAAACTATAAATGCTTTAATTAAAATAGGAAATCCTATCATCAATTCAGTAATAATTTTTAAAAAAAAATAAAGATATGGGGAATTAAAAAAATATGTTAGGTCATAAATTACTTAAACAATTTCATATATGCTGTAAATATGTTAGGTCATAAATTAATTAAATAATTTCATTTCTGCTGCAAATATGTTAGGTCCTTGTTGTTCGTCTTCTTTCAGTTATCCACAGTTTATTTTTGCTTTTTTTAATTCATTTTGGAAGCTCCTCGTCATGAGCTTACACCCTGTTTTGCTGAATTCGCATCCTCTGAGATATCTCAAACTTTGCGTGACTTTTTGGAATATCTCAATCGTTCAAATACGTTCTGCACGAATCTCAAGGCTCAAATAATACTAGCCCCCTACATTCCCCCGAATAGGCACCAGACACGTCGGTCACGCAAAAATTGAGATATCTCAGAGGATACGCAACCCTGTTTTGCTTGGGTCTAGATCCCTTAAAGTAACCCAATTTTTGAGTTTCGTATCTAGACCGTCCGATTCGAATCCTTCATTTAGAATCATCTCAGGTTTCGAATTCGTCCTCAAAATGTGTGCGCTCCAAATCTGAATGGATTGTCTCAGATTCGTATCGGACGGTCCCGATTTAAAACTCAAAAGTTGGGTTACTTCACCGGATCTAGATTCGTTTTGCTTTATCTATTATAGGATGTGTTTGGATGCAACTCTGGAAATAACAAAAATAGCGTTATTCCATTTTTTAATGGGTTAGAAAGAACAGCGTTAATATAAAAAATAGCTCTATTCTTAGAGTGATCTAAACGTAGAATAATGAAAAAAATTGTCACTAACTAAAAAAAATACTAACCTAATACTATTCTTGACGATCCAAACACACTATGTTACAAGCCCTATGTAATGCATTATGGATATCATATTAATCAAATGGCGGCTATACCTTATTTTTCTTTAAAAAAAATTGATTTTGAGCCACTTCATTTCATCAAGAAAAATATAAGTCTGGTACAAGTAAAATTAATAGAGCGACAAAGCAATATGAGGTCCTGTTCAGCTGCAGCAAGAAAATTACTGTTTACGTGGGAAGAAAAAAAAATTCACTTTGTTCACATGAGTGAATTTTTTTTCTCACATAAACAGTAAAAATCAGTTCAAAATTTTGAATGAATAAGAATAAATTTTTGAGAAAGATTTCGTTCCGAACAAATTGTCCAATTAGTTTATTGAAAAAGTAAATCAGGTACGAATTTTAATACAAATTCTATACAGTCATACACATGATATTTTGGAAATTTGTCAATCGTCGTAAATGTGTTCATCCGAATCATTTCTTATCCGCTACTAATGATACGATGTGGATGCGACACGTGGGGTTTAGAAAAAGGATCTGACTCTGCTGCTTGCCAAATAGGCAAGCAGGACCCTGCTTTTCCAAATCAAACCATTCATCTGTGTTGAGATTCGTGCATGAAAAAAATTTAATGGTTTGATTTGGAAAAGCAGGGTCCTGCTTGCCTATTTGGCAAGCAGCAGAGTCGGTTCCTTAGAAAAAGTGCACTTGGACGAATTTTTAGCAATCAAAATCATTACCCTTTTTTTTTTCTGTGCACTGTTCAGTCTGATTGGTTGTGGGGAGGGTTGATTGTGAGACTTGTTCATTGTGCTTTTCTTGGCTTGTTTCATGAACTAATACAACTATTGTGTGAGATTTAACTTGTACAGCTTCCGTGACTAATTAACAGAGTTTGTAGAAGACGAAGAGATTTTCAAATTATATTTCTTTCATTGATACCAAGGTGATTACAGTGCTGAGTATTTATACTAAATCAATCGAAAGCATAGATGGAACCCTAATTACAGTTTACTAATTATTTCAGTAACTAAACATGATAAAAGTAACGACTTCGCAGCCTCTGCGAAGGTTTCAAAAAAAAACATGATAAAAGTAATCAAATGGAAAGCGCCGGAAGGAAACATAAGGAATCAAATTGAGAGACTGAGACTGAGCCTCTCCATTTGTGACAGAAATGGATGAGTTCATTTTATTCTTGACGCTAATAAACCATCATTTTCTTTAACTTAAAAAATAAATTAAAATAATAATTTTCTCACCAAATCTTGTTTTTACCTTGAGTAATAATTGAGTAGGTAAGTAGCGCTATTATTGAAAAAAAAAAAGTTAAACCCACTCAAACAAAACAACGACATCAAAAATAGAAAAATAGAAAAGATTATGTACGAAACAAAGATTAATTAGTGATCGGGACTGCTACTATTAAGTATTATTAATCTTCTTTCAATGAACATTCACTACTGGAGAAACCCTGACAGCTAGCAAAAGAAGGAAGCAGATGGAATCTATCTGCAAAACCCTTATCCTACATATCTTGTGCTTCTCCTTCTCTCTCACACTTCCAATTCAATGTTATCAAACTTTTCTTGATTGCCTGTTACACCAAGCTCCCAATTCAAATCTCTCTCAATTGGTATACACCCAAAACAACCCCTCCTTCACTTCCTTACTTGACAGCTCTATTTATAATCTGAGGTTCACGTCCCCTGATACTACTAAACCGCTCCTAATTCTCAAACCAACAAATGTACGACAAGTGCAAGCATCGATTATTTGCTGCAAGAACCATAGCCTACCTATAAGAGCGCGTAGTGGCGGTCATGACTATGAAGGCCTCTCGTACCGGTCGATTTCAGCAACCCATTTTGTCATGATTGATTTAGCAAGCCTACGGGACATACATGTTGATCCGTACCAGCGGATTGCTTGGGTGCAATCTGGTGCAACACTCGGGGAACTGTACTATGCAATATCTCAGAAGAACGGTAAGTTGGCATTTCCAGCAGGTGAATGTCCCACAGTTTGTGCTGGTGGTTTATTTAGTGGGGGCGGTGTCGGGATTATGTCGAGAAAATTCAGGCTTTCGGTAGATAATATTATCGATGCTAAATTGATTGATGCTAATGGAAGGATTCTAAACAGAGCATATATGGGGGATCTCTTTTGGGCAATTAGAGGAGGTGGTGGGGGCAGTTTTGGCATTGTAATTTCATGGAAAATTAAGTTAGTTCAAGTTCCCAATATTGTGTCAGTTTTTACACTTAACAAAACCTTAAAACAGGGTGCAATTAGTCTTGTAGAAAAATGGCAACGTATTGCACCTAATTTTAGTGAAGATTTGCTCCTAAAATTTGCTATTGAGCCTGAGATGAATGGGGGAGAACCAATAGCTGTTTTCAAGTCATTTTATGTTGGTAGGTGTTCTGGCTTGCTCACTTACATGCAATTTCACTTCCCGGAACTTGGTCCTGAGAAAGATGATTGTGAAGAAATGAGTTGGATTCAATCGGTCGTGTATTTTGCTGGTTATGGCCATGCCAAACCAGAAACAGTTTTGTTAGATAGGAGGTCTGAACCTAAGAAATATAACAAAGGTACATCAGATTTTGTAACAGATCTGATCCCTTATAAAATATGGGAAGATATATTTGACAAATTTCGATATGAAGGAGCCGGTATTATGTACTTTGAAGCACATGGCGGACGTATGAGTAGAGTATCAGATTCTGATACGCCATTTCCTCATAGGAAAGGGATTCTGTACAGGATACGGTATATTGTGTTCTGGCCTGATAATGCATATGTACCAGAGGACAAGTATCTGGGATGGATGCAGGAGATGCATAGCTTTATGACACCATTTGCGAGCAAGAATCCAAGGGGTGCATATGTAAATTTTCGGGATTTGGATATAGGTATGAATGAGGAGGGAAATACAAATTATGAAAATGCTAAAGTTTGGGGGGAGAAGTATTTTAAGGGAAATTTCAAGAGATTGGCTTTGGTCAAGGGAAAGGTTGATCCAGAGAATTTTTTTTGGCATGAACAAAGCATTCCCCCTCTTGTTTCAGGATTGTTTGTAGAGAATTGATTAAAAAATTTATGTTTCAGTGTTTATAGTAATGAGACAGAGATTTCGAGAATGTCAACCGTATTTCCTATTTCTTAATTTTTTTTTTATAAAATAAATTAAAGTAGTGTGTTAAGAAATTACCTATAGTCTTATTGTCTATACCATGACTTAGCTTGAAATGTTGTGCCTTAATCTTGGTGTTAACTTGTATGATTGTATCCGATCACCAGCATTGTACCTAGATTTTGTAAGATTTTATTATTTTCTGGATAATGATCAGTCAAGTTTCCAACTTCAAATATCAACAAGAGATTTTTCACACGAAAGATATTTTATTACCTAAACCTTTGTTATTAACCTTAGATTGATTTTCTTATAAGATATAATTACTTTGTGGCATTGTATCTTCTACCAACATAATGCAGGAAACTGAAAACAGAGATACATACCATCCAATTCTTCTTTCTAATTCTCAACTCAAAGTTGCCATTTCTTAAATCCACTTCAGGGGACTGCACTGGCATGTAATTCAAAATTCTTTTGGGCCGTTTCTAATCATTTTTTTTGTTTGGGCCATGTCCATATTTCCTTCGGACCATTTTCATATTTCATTTGGGCCGAATAGAATGGTATGGAACCCAATCCATCTTTACATCATATAGTTGATATTAACTAACCACCTATTCGAAAAATTGTAAATGTATAGAGGGGCCACATTAACAGTATATTAATCCATACAGGACCATCCAGAGTGTAACAACTTTTTAAAATATGTCATCTAGAGGTGTTATCAAGTCGGGTAGGTTCCGAAATCCGTACTCTAAAAATGTTCGGATACGAATTCAAATTCGGATATCTATCTATCCGTAGATATTTTGGGTCCAGTTTTTTGGTTCCGGATAGATATTGGTTCCGGATAGATAGATATCTATAACTTGTTTGTGAATTATCGGGTCCGGTTCGGATCCAGAATGGGCCTGAATCCAGAGCAGGTACATGTGGCAATTCACAAGTATTTGAGAAACTCTTTATGTCTAAATATAATTATAATTTCTTAAACATCTCACATAATATATTGTTATAATATAAATTAAAATCTACTCCAAAATATTGAAAGTGAGATAATTTTAGAAAGTAAAATATTAGAGTTGATTATTTCATTCTAGGTTCCAAAAACTCATGAATTGAATATTGATACCAATTTGTGTCAATCAGCGAAGAGAGTAATAAATTTTAAGAATACGTGCAAAAAGACATATATATGGTTAACAAAGAGAGAAATAAATTAATTAACTTAGAAAATTTAAGGTAAAAGATAAACGTGATATTTGATTTTAATAATTAAGTAATAAATTTCATTCAAAAAATTAACGCATCCTGGACTTAAGTTGTTTCGAAGTATTTAACCAGCTGTGTGAGTGTGTTACTTTTTTTTTCGTACATGTATTCTTTTTAGTTTAGTTCGCATGGATTATGCACATGTAGGAGTATGTATGAGTGTTTGTTGGATCTGGTTTATTTGATTTTTGACGAACCGAATTCCTTTTGGATTAAATAGTTCAGTTGGATTTTTTAATTACTTTGAGTTTTATATTTGGTTCAGTTTAACCTCTTTTATTTTGATTCAATTATCAAACTGAAATTTACTTGATATTTACTTATATTACTTCCACTTTTTATATTTTGTTCGGCTTAATCTCCCTTGTTTCAGTTCGACTTATATCTTGTATTTGTGTATGTATTGAGTCTTGACTTTTTTTTAAATTTAATATATCTTATTTCGGTACAATCAAACAAAATTGAAATTAACTTCAATTTTTTTAGTTGTGTATGTTATTTGGTTGATTGTATTAGATTTTTTTTTTGTGTTTCAAACAATCTTGTCTAAAAAAGATCTGATCGGATTAAGTTTGACCTAACGGTTAATTTCAGGGATCATCTTTGATCTGATACCAAGTTGGATCAGGCCATATTTGTTTTAAAAAATAAACTAATAATAGTTCAATCCGAGTTTGATCTAATGTGAAAATTTAACATCTCTACAAGTAATTAGAGACAGTGGCGTAGCTAGGATTTGAGTCAGGAGTAGACATAAATCGGGCTCGAGTTCTTTTTTTCTAAACGAAACCGGATTCAAATCGCCTTCATAATATAATTACTTAAAAAATTAAAATTTATGTAATTTTAAAATAAAATATACATTCCATATAATATTAGAAAGTTTGAATTATATTAACCAAAAAAATAAAAGTTTAATTTCTACTTTTACATTTCATAACAATCAAATAGTCCCATTCTTTACTTTAATCAAACAAAAAATAAATAAACAAATCACTATTTTGTTTTAAGTGAACAACCTTCATTAACAACTGTGTACTCTTTCTTCACTTGAGTCAAATAAAAAAAAAAACCTAAATAGACACTTCGCAGGCTACAGGCTACCGAATACGAAAAGTATTAATTAAACGGTAAGGTTTACCGTGAACCACTAGAAATCTATTTTTTTTTTTATAATAGAAAGTTATACACCAAGTCTAGCCATAGAAATAGTTGAAGATTCTTCTTTCTAACCCGAACTCCCTGACCTTTACAATTTTTTTCAATCACCATTATCGTTCTTCAAAAGATGCAAAATTGACTTAAATAATCTGAGCCAGGAATAGGCTGAATCAAATCCAGAAGTAGACAAGACCCATTAAAGAATCTGGTTCAAACTATATTTTTTTTTCTACCTACCCCTATTACACTGTAGCTCCGCTACTGATTAGGGACAACTTTGAAATGCACGGTGAGAAAGAAATATAGTTGTAGTGCAAATTCTGGTACAAGTATGATTCATTTCTCTGCTATTACAGTATTATATTTTCCCGTGGTTCTTAGCACAATTGAAGAGGTAGTATACTTTGTTCATGTCAAAAGAAATTTTCTCCGTCAACTTTACCTTTAATCAAATCCGATCTATAAAAATTCCACTTGAAATACATCTCACCCCAAATTCTAGCTTTTTCTTAACTCACTCATCAGACCGCTATGTTGATCCAAATACATCTTTCCATAAACTTTAAATCTTAACTTGTTAAATACATCTTTCCATGCGCCTAATGGAATGGAATCTGTGACATACTGTGATGTGCTTTTGTTATAGCTGTTATGCTGTAACCTCCTATCATCAAAATCTGTTTTGGATTAGCATTTTTAAAACCCGCAAAATGCACAACAGATTGAATCTGTCCCCGCACAATTTTTTTAAATAATCTGTATCGTCCCTGCATAAATTTTTAAAGTATTAATACCAAAGGTTTAAATAGCATTTATCGCGTTATAGCGGAGCAGCTAAAAAAAGATGCTATTGCCATATAGTGCATCTATGGAGCGATATAGTGCACAATAGCGTCAACAGCGCCATAGATTTTATGGTCCGAAACCACTATAGCGTCACTATTTAGAACCTTGATTAATACCGATGAACAAAAAATGAATGAAAATATTTATACCTATGTACAAAAAATTTTAACATTAATAATTGTCTCTCCAACCAAATATCTCAAACTGTCCCCGCACCATAAATACATATAGAGAACCACTCAAACTAAATGGGGGGGACTAGAGGGCCATACACATTTATAAAAATATCAATATTGCCATAACTATATGGGGACGCAATACTTAATATTTTGTTACATATAGCGTTGGATGACGTCTGAAAGTATTAATATCAAGTATTGAAAGTATTTACACCTATGCACTGAAGTATGAGGAGGGTTCAAATGCACTAGAATTTTTTGCTCCAAATTCTGAACCACATAACTCATTGAGATAAACGCCTCAGATTTTTCTTTTTCTCCAACTCTTCATTTCCAAAAACCGATTGTCCTCTCCATTTTTAGGAGATCGCTTTTGATTTCCTCCCGTGGGCGAAGTTGCCATATTTCTTTCTCATTTTTTCTTTATCTCCAATGAACGAAGTTTCCATTGCAGTTGCTCCCTCTGCGATGCCCACCACCGAACCAGCCATGCTTTTAAGCTCCATCGAGCCCTTGTCACCACCATCTTTATTTTCTGATATAATCTATTTTCTTCAAGTTCCAATTAAATTTCTTCAGAATACAAGATTTACAATATTCGAATATCAATCAAGATGCTTAATCTTATCAACAAATGCAAATACCTCTGAGAGCACATGAAAATTTTCTTTCAATCTACTTTATGTGTGCAACGTGCACAAGATTTCAATGATTCCCTCTAAGAGCCTAGGCACCACCAACAGATGAAATTTCAATTTCTTTTTTGGCTAATCGAGAAATAGTCAAATTGATTTGGAGTTCAATCAGATTATGTACTTTTTATGTATGATTGGAAGCATTGTATTTATACAAATAAGTAATATAACTATACAAAATAATGTTCAAATGAGGTTGCTAAGTATAACAGCAAGGGCAAATGATGTTTCTAAGCACAAGAACAAATGCAATGATGCTGCTAAGAACAAGAACAATAGCAAAAGAGATTTATAAGTATAAGAACAAATGCAAATGATATTGCTAAGAACGAGAACAAGGGCAAAAGAAGTTGACAAGTATATGAACAACGACAATTGAGGTTGTTAAGTACACGAACAAAGGCAAATGGAATTTCTAGGCACAAGAACAAATGCAAATCAGGTTCATAAGCACAAGATCAAGGGCAAATTATGTTACAAAGCACAAGAGCAACGACAAATGAGGTTGTTAAGCACAAGAACAAGGACAAATGATGTTGCTAAGCACAAGAACAAGGGCAAAAGAGGTTGAGAAGCATATGAACAACCACAATTGAGGTTGTTCAACACACGAACAAGGGCAAGCACAAGAACAAATGCAAATGAGCTTCATAAACACAAAATCAAGGGCAACTTGTGTTCCAAAGCACAAGAACAACGACAAATTAGGTTACTAAGTACCAGAACAAATGAAAATGAGGTTGCTAAGCACTACAACAAGTGCAAATGAGGTTGTTAAGTACAAGAAAAATGGAAAAAGGGGTTGATAAACGTACGAACATGGGCAAATGATGTGCTAAGCATAAGAACATGGGTAAAAGAGATTGAGAAGCATATGAACAACGAAACTTGAGGTTGATAAGCACAAGAACAATGACAAATGAGGTTCCTAAGCACAAAAACAAATGCAAATGATGTTGCTTAGAACAAGAACAAGGGCAAAAGAGGTTGACAAGCATATGCACAACGACAATTGAGGTTGTTAAGCACACGAACAAGGGCAAATGATGTTCTTAAGCACAAGAACAAACGAAAATAATGTTCACAAGCACAAGATCAAGGAAAAATTATGTTGCAAAGCGCGAGAACAACGACAAATGAGGTTGTGAGCACAAGAACAATGACAAATGATGTTGTTAAGCACAAGAACAATGACAGAAAAAGTTGAGAAGCACATGAACAACGATAATTGAGGTTGCTCACCACCCGAACAAGGGCAAATGAGGTTCCTAAGCACAAGAACAAATACAAATGAGGTTCATAAGCACAAGATCAAGACACTTGTGTTACAAAGCACAAGAACAACGACAAATGAGGTTGTTAAGCATAAAAACAAATACAAATGACGTTCCTAAGCACAAGAACAAGTGCAAATGAGGTTGCGATGCATAAGAAAAAGGCCAAAAGGGGTTAATAAACATACGAACGATGGCAAATGAGGTTGCACAAGAACAAAGGCAAAAGTTGTTGACAAACATATGAACAACGGCAAATGAGGAGTGTATGCACAACAACAAGTGAAAATAAGATTCTTAAGCACATGAACAATGGCGCGTGAGATTCTCGGAGAACCGTTCTCCAAAAAAGAACAAGCACAAATGATGCTAGTAAGCACAAGAACAAGTGCAAATGATGTTGCTAAGCACAAAAACAAGTGCAAATGAGGTTGCTAAGTATAAAAAATATAGGCAAATGATGTTTCTAAGCACAAGAATAAATGCAATGATATTGCTAAGAACAAGAACAATAGCAAAAAAGGTTACTAAACATAAGAACAATTGCAAATGATATTGCTAAGAACAACAACAAGGGCAAAAGAGGTTGATAAGCATATGAACAACGACAATTGAGATTGTTAAGTACACAAAAAAGGACAAATGGGATTCCTAGGCACAAGAACAAATGCAAATGAGGTTCATCAGCAAAAGATCAAAGGTAAATTATGTTGAAAATCTCAAGAACAACGACAAATGAGGTTCTTCAGCACAAGAACAAGAGCGAATGATGTTGCTAAGCACAAGAACAAAGGCAAAAGAGGTTATTCGTGTGCTTAACAACTTCAATTGTCGTTGTTCATATACTTCTCAAGGGCAAATAAGGTTCCGAAGTATAAGAACAAATACAAATGAGGTTCATAAGTACAAGATCAATGTCAAATTATGTTGCAAAGCACAAGCACAACGATAAATTAGGTTGTTAAAAACAAGAACAAATGCTAATGATGTTTCTAAACACAAGAACAAATGCAATGATGTTGCTAAGAACAAGAACAATGAGTAAATGAGGTTGTTAAGCACAAGAACAAGGGCAAATGATGTTGCTAAGTACAAGAACAAGGTCAAAAGAGGTTGACAAGCATATGAACAACGACAATTCAGGTTGTTAAGTACACAAACAAGGGCAAATGGGGTTCCTAGGCCCAAGAACAAATGTAAATGAGGTTCATAAGAACAAGATCAAGGGCAAATTATGTTGCAAAACACAAGAACAACGATAAATTAGGTTGTTAAGCACAAGAACAAATGCAAATGATGTCGCTAAGCTCCTGAACAAAGACAAATGAAGTTGCTAAGTACAAGAACAACGGCAAAAGGGATTGATAAACGTACGAACAAGGGCAAATGATGTGCTAAGGAGAAGAACATGGTCAAAAGAGGTTGAGAAGCATATGAACAACGAAAATGGAGGTTGATAAGTACACGAACAAGGGCAAATGAGGTTCCTAAGCACATGAACAAATGCAAATGAGGTTCATAAGCACAAGATCAAGGGCAAATCATATTACAACGTGCAAAAACAATGACAAATAAGGTTGTTAAGCACAAGAACAAGGGCAAATGATGTTGCTAAGGACAAGAACAAGGGCAAAAGAGGTTGAGAAGCATATGAACAATGATAACTGAGGTTGTTAAGCACACGAACAAGGACAAATGAGGTTCCTAAGCACGAGAACAAATGCAAATGACGTTCATAAGCACAAGATCAAGGGCAACTTATGTTGCAAAGCACAAGAACAACGACAAATGAGATTGTTAAGTACCAAAAAAATACAAATGATGTTCCAAAGCAAAAGAACAAGTGCAAATGACGTTGCTAAGCACAAAAACAAGGCCAAAAGTGGTTGATAAACGTACGAAGGACGGCAAATGAGGTTGTTAAGCACAAGAACAAAGGCAAAAGGTATTGATGAGCAAATAAACAATAGCAAATGAGGTGTGTATGCACAACAACAAGCGAAAATAAGATTCTTAAGAACATGAACAAGGGCACGTGAGGTTTCCAAAAAAAGAACAAGCACAAATGATGCTGGTCAGTATAAGAACAAGTGCAAATGATGTTGCTAAGTACAAAAACAAGTGCAAAAGAGGTTGCTAAGTATAAAAACATGGGCAAATAACGTTTATAAGCACAAGAACAAATGCAAATGAGATTTAAGTACAAGATTAAGTTCAGATTATGCTGCAAAGCACAAGAACAACAACAAATGAGGTTGTTAAGCAAATGATGTTGCTAAGAACAAGAACAAAGACAAAACAAGTTGAGAAACATATGAACAACGACAATTGAGGTTGTTAAGCACACGAACAAAGGAAAAAATGAGGTTCCTAAGCACAAGAACAAATACAAATGAGGTTCATAAGTACAAGATCAAGGACAAATTATGTTACAAAGCACAAGAACAACGATAAATGAGGTTCTTAAGCACAAGAACAAATGCAAATGATGCTACTAAGCACAAGAACAAGGGCAAAATAGGTTGACAAGCATATGAACAACGACAATTGAGGTTGTTAAGCACAAGAACAAGGGCAAATTATGTTGCGAGCACAAAAACAATGATAAATTAAGTTGTTAAGCACAAGAACAAATGCAAATGATGTTGCTAAGTATCAGAACAAGTGCAAATGAGGTTGTTAAGCACAAGAACTAGGGCAAAAGGGGTTGATAAGCGTGCAAACTAGGGCAAATGATGTGCTAAGCACAAGAACATGGGCAAAAGAGGTTGAGAAGCTTATGAACAACAAAAATTGAGGTTGATAAGCACACGAACAAATGCAAATGAGGTTCCTAAGCACAAGAACAAATGCAAATGAGGTTCATAAGTAAAAGATCAAAGGAAAATTTTGTTGCAAAGCGCAAGAACAATGGCAAATGAAGTTAAGCACAAGAACAAGGGCAAATGATGTTACCAAACACAAGAAAAAGGAAAAAAGAGGTTGAGAAGTATATGACCAACGATAATTGAGGTTGTTAAGCACACGAACAAGGGCAAATGAGATTCCTAAGCAAGAGAACAAATGCAAATAAGGTCCATAAGCAAAATATCAAGGGCAACTTATGTTGCAAAGCACAAGAACAATTGCAAATGACGTTCCTAAGCACAAGAACAATTGCAAATGACGTTGCTAAGCACAATAACAATGCCAAAAAAGAGGTTGATAAACGTATGAACGACAGCAAATGAGTTTGTTAAGCACAAGAACAAAGGCAAAAGGTGTTGATAAGCATATGAACAACGGCAAATGAGGTGTGTACGCACAACAACAAGTGAAAATAAGATTCTTAAGCACATGAACAAGGGCACGTGAGGTTCTCAAAAAAGGAACAAGCACAAATGATGCTGGTAAACACAAGAACAAGTGCAAATAATGTTGTAAGCACAAAAACAAGTGCAAATGAGGTTGCTAAGTATACAAACATGAGCACATGACGTTTCTAAGCACAAGAACAAATGCAATAATGTTGCTAAGAACATGAACAATAGTAAAAGAGGTTGATAAGCATAAGAACAATTGCAAATGATATTGCTAATAATAAAAACAAAGGCAAATGGGGTTTCTAGGCACAAGAACAAATGAAAATGAGGTTCATAAGCACAAGATCAAAGGCAAATTATGTTACAAAGCGCAAGACGACAAATGAGGTTGTTAAGCACAAGAACAAGGGCAAAAGAGGTTTAGAAGCATATGAACAATGACAATTGAGGTTGTTAAGCACACTAACAAGGGCAAATAAGGTTCCTAAGTGCGAGAACAAATACAAATGAGGTTAATAAGCACAAGATCAAGGGCAAATTATGTTGCAAAGCAAAAGAACAACGATAAATTAGGTTGTTAAGCACAAGAACAAATGCAAATGATGTTTTAAGCACAAGAACAAATACAATGATATTGCTAAGAACAAGAACAATAGCAAAAGAGATTGATAAGAATAAGAACAAGTGCAAATGATATTGCCCAGAATAAGAACAAGGGAAAAAGAGATTGATAAGCATATGAACAACGACAATTGAGGTTGTCAAGCACACGAACAAGGAAAAATAAGGTTCCTAAGCACAAGAACAAACGGAAATAAGGTTCATAAGCACAAGATCAAGGGCAAATTATGTTGTAAAGCGCAAGAAAAACGATAAATGAAGTTGTTAAGCACAAGAACAAATTCAAATTATGTTGATAAGTACCAGAACAAGTGCAAATGAGGTTGCTATGCACAAGAACAAGGGCAAAAAGGGGTTGATAAACGTACGAACAAGGGCAAATGAAGTGTTAAGCACAACAACATGGGCAAAAGAGGTTGAGAATCATTTGAACAATGAAAATTGAGGTTGTTAAGCACACAAACAAGGGCAAAAAAGGTTCCTAACAAGAACAATTGCAAATGAGGTTCATAAGCACAAGCTCAAGGTTAAATTATGTAGCAAAGCAGAAGAACAACGACAAATTAGGTTGTTAAGCACCTGAATAAATGCAAATGATTTTGCTAAGCACCAGAACAAGTACAAATGAGGTTGCTAAGCACAAGAACAAGGGCAAAAGGGGTTAATAAACGTACGAACAAGGGCAAATGATGTGCTACGCACAAGAATATGGGCAAAAGAGATTGAGAAGCATATGAACAACGAAAATTGAGGTTGATAAGCAGACGAACAAGGGCAAATGAGGTTCCTAAGCACAAGAACAAATGTAAATGATATTGCTAAAAACAAGAACAAGGGCAAAAGAGGTTGACAAGCATATGAACAACGACAATTGAGATTGTTAAGTACACGAACAACGACAAATGAGGTTGTTAAGCACAAGAACAAATGAAAATGGTGTTCCTAGGCACCCAAACAAGTGCAAATGAGGTTGCAAAGAGTAAGAACAACAAAAAATGAGGTTGTTAATCACAAGAACAAGCGCAAATAATATTGCTAAGCACAAGAACAAGGACAAATGAGGTTCCTAAGCACAAGAGCAAATGCAAATGAGGTTCACAAGCACCAGATCAAGGGCAACTTATGTTGCAAAGCACAAGAACGACGTCAAATGAGGTTGTTAAGCATAAGAACAAATGCAAATGATACTGCTAAGCATAAGAACATGGGCAAAAGAGGATGAGAAGCATATGAACAACGACAATTGAGGTTGTTAAGCCTTAGCACAAGAACAAATGCAAATAAGGTTCATAAGTACAATATTAAGGGCAAATTATGTTGCAAAGTATAAGAACAATGTCAAATTAGGTTGCTAAGCACAAGAACAAATGCAAATTATGTTGCTAAGCACAAGAACAGGGGCAAAAGAGGTTGAGAAGCATATTAATAACGGAAATTGAGGTTGATAAGCACACGAACAAGAGCAAATGATGTCCCGAAGCACTAGAACAAATGCAAATGAGGTTCATAAGCACAAGATCAAGGGCAACTTATGTTGCAGGCACAAGAACAACGATAAATGAAGTTGTTAACCACAAAAACAAATGCAAATGATATTCCTATGCATAAGAACAAATGCAAATGAGGTTGCTAAGCACAAGAACAAGGCCAAAAGGGGTTGATAAACGTACGAACGACGGCAAATGAGGTTGTTAAACATAAGAACAAGGGCAAAAGGTATTGATAAGCACATTAACAACGACAAATGAGATGTGTATGCACAACAACATGTGAAAATGAGATTTCTAAGCACATGAAAAAGGGCACGTGAGGTTACCAAATAAAGAACATGTGCAAATGATGCTGGTAAGCACAAGAACAAGTGCAACTAATGTTTCTAAGCACATGAACATGTGCAAATGAGATTGCTAAGTATAAAAACAATAGCAAATGACGTTTCTAAGCACAAGAACAAATGCAATGATTTTGCTGAGAACAAGAACAATAGCAAAAGAGGTTGATAAGCATCAGAACAATTGCAAATGATATTGCTAAGAACAAGAACAAGGGCAAAAGAGGTTGACAAGCATATGAACAACGACAATTGAGGTTGTTCAGTACACGAACAAGGGCAAATGGGGAACCTAGGCACAAGAACAAATACAAATGAGGTGCATAAGTACAAGATCGAGGCAAATTATGTTGCAAAGCGCAAGAACAATGACAAATGAGGTTGTTCAGCACAAGAACAATGGCAAATGATGTTGCTAAGCACAAGAACAAGGACAAAAGAGGTTGAGAAACATGTAAACAACGACAATTGAGGTTGTTAAGCACACGAACAAGGGCAAATGAGGTTCCTAAGCACAACAACAACGATAAATTAGGTTATTAAGCACAAGAACAAATGCAAATGACATTTCTAAGCACAGGAACAAATGCAATGATGTTGCTGAGAACAAGAATAATAGCAAAAGATGTTGATAAGCATAAGAACAATTGCAAATGAGGTTGTTAAGTACACGAAAAAGGGCAAATGGGGTACCTAGGCACAAGAACAAATACAAATAAGTTGCATAAGTACAAGATCAAGGGCAAATTATATTGCAAAGCGCAAGAAAAAGGACAAATGAGGTTGTTAAGCACAAGAACAAGGGCAAACGATGTTGCTAAGCACAAGAACAAGGCAAAAGAGGTTGAGAAACATGTAAACAACGACAATTAAGATTGTTAAGCACACGAACAAGGGCAAATGAGGTTCCTAAGCACAACAACAACGATAAATTAGGTTGTTAAGCACAAGAACAAATGCAAATGATGTTTCTAAGCACAAGAACAAATGCAATGATGTTGCTGAGAATAAGAACAATAGCAAAAGAGGTTGATAAGCATAAGAACAATTGCAAATGACT
>CAXKVW010000873.1:0-27357 GCA_964058825.1 Carex arenaria
AACCTAATGCCTGTTTCGTGAGGGCCTTTGATACATGGCCCTATCACCCTATATGCAATGTTTTATTCCTACACAGAAGATAATGCATGCTTTTAATTAAAATAATACTTGTTAAAGCTTTAATTAATTTCTTATTTAGTTGTCAAATCATATTTGTTTTTGAACCTTTAGTCTGGGGAGATGAAAAAGATAAGATCGTCCGGACAGTCTATATATTGCAGTTCCATAAACACAGTGGTAAATTCAACCACCCCCATTTATTTTTTCCCTAAGATAAATTACTTTTGGTAGTAGGTAAGGAGCCATTTTGAATTCAAATTAGGAGTTCCAATATATAACTTCAAGTTGTAGTTCAATTTGACCAATGAATGCCAATCACACAAGATATAGCGATGGATATCCACTCTTTTGTCCTGATGTAGAACATAATATTTTTTTAATTAAGTAGGAGATTAATGGAACCAAATCGTAAATGATTTGCTGGAATATAATCTTTTTTAATGGGAGGAATTGAATATATTGCTCCAATTCATGATGATATGGTAGGTCGGCTTATCAAAATAAGAAGTCGATTTGATGAAACAGTAATATATACAGAAAAGAGCATAAATTACTTTCCTGTCCTCACAAGCATCTAGCTAGTTTGAGTCTTAATCTCAGGTCTGGTTTCCAAACTGAAGGTAAATGGTAATCGGGATCATAATCCCAGCATAAATCTAAAGCTTCAAGTTTGCACTTATTTCTCAGGTTAGCACTATGGGAATCTACTAAATTACTCACTCTATTCCATTGATGGAGAGTCTTCCTTCAAGGGCCTTCATATTCTTTAACCAAACTATATTTCTAACTCTCAATTCTGCTGTCTTTTTTTTTTTTTTTTTTTGAAAACTTGGAAAATTCTGCTGTCATTTTCTCAATTCAGTGCCAATACCCTTAGTGCTTCAAATTTAGCAAGGGCTGCCAAGTATAATTAATTAAAACAAACAAGTGAATTTCAATGGCTCCTTTTTGTTTTTGTTATTTCAAACATGAATTAAAAATGAATCAACTTGTATTCGTATGTAAATTGAGCTATATTATACAAAAAATCATCAATAATACAAATATAGCTCAATTTGTATTGGTATGCATGCACTAATGCACTACCTGTCAACATTCTCGTACGTGCTGCGTTTTTTCTTTTTCTTTTACTGCTAAAAATGAATCATAAATAGAGACACATGATGCATTTCTAATTACAATTATGCAAAGGTGCTATCATTAAATATTCTGATAAAAAATGGCAAAACCAATCAACTTGAATAATAATATGCATGGGATCACAGAATGCATGCAGCCATTTACAAAGTAAAATTTGAGGCCCATTTCCAATAGTCATTTAACCAAATTTATTCTTTTTGTAATTTTCTTTTGTTTTGCAAATGTAAAAAAAATCAATTATTAATCGGAAAAAAACACTTGTAGGAAAATCACCATTTAGTGTAAAAAAAATCAATTATTTAAAGATAAAAAAGAAATGGAACACTTGTACGAATCCACATTCTATGAAATTATTTAACTGAAACATATACCCAAACCAAAACACCAAAGATAACGAAATTTAGAAGTTATATTAAGAAAATCGTTAAGACATGGAGAGTGTTAACCTCTAAGTGAAATAAACTTATTTGACTACTGGACTGCGACGTACACGTACGCAACTTCCAAGAGTTTACCTCTTCAAATCTGAAAAATATTCTAATATAAACAATATTATTAATCTTGTTTTTCTCAAATTATTGTTTTTAGTATAATATCATAGTGTTGACTATAACTTATCTCTCAGATCTGAAGACTCTACAAGCTGCTCTTTACTCAATTCTCATTTTCACAACTCAGATCTAAGTTATCCTTTCTCTCCACAGAAATCACAGAGCAAAATGACAGCCAATTTGATAACCTATGTGCTCTCGCTAGCCACCAAATTGCTCCCCTCAATTACAGCCTCTGCGCAGGCTCCTTCCTCTTCTTCAAATTATAATAACTCACAAAAAGGACGTGCTCGTGCTGCTGAGGAGGAGTTGGAGAGGTTGATGCGAACTCTGAAATGGATCAAGGCCACGTTGTACGATGCTGAGGAGAGGGAGATCATAGACCGCTCTGTCAAGTTCTGGCTCAAGGAGCTCAAGAAGGTCTCTTATGATGCCGAGGATGTGCTTAGTGAGTACTGGTACGAGGTTACACGTGTCCAAGTAGAGGCAAGAATGGCTTCTCAGACTTTCAGTTCTCACAAGGGAAAGCAAATGGAGGTTAGTACCTTGAACATGAGGAGGGCTCAAATACCCCATTGCTTTCATGCTCCAATCATAACTCACATCATTATCTCTGATTTTAAATTCCAAATAGACGATTCGAACCACTCAACATGATATCCACATTAAAATGTTCTTGGACAAAATTTTATATTTTATGAATTTTTTTTACTATTATTTAAGATAGGTAAAAATCATTGTTTTTTAGATGGTCCAAAATTTTCTGAAAAACAGTGATTTTGTATCTCCCTTAAAAAATAGTAAAATGTTTCCAAAAAATATAAAATTTTGTCTTTACAAACATTTATATATATATAAATATAAATACCTGTGCCTAGTATTGTGTGTGTGTACGTTCTTTTCATTGTGGGGGTACTGAAAACCAATGGGGAATGCTTGAATTTGCATTTTGTTTTCTTTTATCTGAATTGGCATCCACTAGAGTGGTAACTTTTTTTCATTACCAGCCTTCCAAATCTAACATCAGAGTGGTCCCTTCAACTCTCAATTATCGTTTTTAGTTAACAAAATTTAAAATTTGGCATACTGATCCATTATTTTCTTTTGGACAGTCCATTGAGTATATTGTTCCAATTCCTGATGATATGGTAGACCGGCTTATCAAAATAAGAAGCCGATTTGATGAAATAGCAAAGGATCGTGATGCTCTCAAATTAAGGGAGAGCGACGGGGTGAGGCGTCCGAATAACAAAATTTTACGACCCCTAACAGGTCACATGGTTGATGAGGAGAGCATTTTTGGTAGAGATGCTGAAATAGAGGAGATAATTGATTTCTTACTATATGAAAAAGAAAAGTCATTTTCGGTCATTTCAATTGTTGGTAAAGGTGGTCTTGGAAAAACCACCATTGCCCAACTCATCTATAAAGATGGGAGGCTTTCAAAATGCTTTGATTTATTTGGGTGGGTATGTGTCTCTGAAGAATTTGATGTCAGGAGACTCATCAAATCAACCATTGAATCAATCTCCAAAATTAATAATGGTGCGAGTGAGTTGAGCCCACTACAAAAAGAGCTTGCAAAAATTGTGAAGGGTAAAACGATATTGCTTATATTAGATGATGTGTGGAACGAGAATCAAACTCTTTGGGAGTTGTTTCGGGTTTCTTTTAAAGAAGCAAAAATGGTCAAAATTTTAGTGACAACAAGAAATAATAAGGTTGCAAAGGTCATGCAAACATCAACACCTTTTAGGCCAAGTAACTTGTCTGAAAGTTCGTGTTGGCAATTGTTTCAGCATTATGCATTTAGTGATAGAAGTGATATTGTGCCAACACATTTCATAGATATGGGAATGAATATTATGAGAAAGTGTAGTGGATTGCCGTTGGCCGTGAAGGCGATTGCAAGCCTCCTTAGGCATGAAACAAATGAAAATTGTTGGAGAGAGATTCTAGAAAGTGATCTTTGGGAATCAAATGCATCAGATGATATATTCCCAGCCCTTCAGATCAGCTATGCTCACCTACCTCCCTACCTTAAGCCATGTTTTTTGTTTTGCTCAATGTATCCAAAAGATTATATCTTAGAAAAAAATAATTTGATAGAGTTATGGATCTCTCATGGATACATCGAGTCTAGGGCCAAAAGAAAAATCACAGAAATTGGTGTTGAATATTATGAGGAGTTAAAACAGAGGTCCCTTCTTGATGATTTTTCCAGTGAATATAAAGAATGTTGTAAGTTGCATGATATAATTCATGACCTTGCTCGACTTAATTCAGAGAATGAACATTATTCGGTGAATATCAATTGGTCAAATAATATTCAAGAAAAAAATGTTATGCGAGAAGCATACCACCTATATACAAGAGGTTTCATGGCATATGAAAATAAAAATTTCCAACAAATGCTGAAATGTGTAAGAACTCTTTCTGTGGATGTTTCTGTGGATTTGGGAGGTGTATATTTCAGGCCCCAGCGATATGATGGGCTCTCTAACCTCACTAAATTGAAAGCACTCAAAATACTAGAACTGAAAGGGAATTTCGATATTATTCCAGACTTCATTCCTGAGTTGAAACATCTTACTTACCTTGGTATTACTTCTTTTGATCTTAAAGCATTGCCATTATCCATTGGCCTCCTTTACAACCTACAGACATTAATTCTTTATTGCGGTCACCTTGAATTTCTTCCTGAAAGTATTGGTGATCTTGCTAACTTACAGTTTCTAAATATTCATTCCAACCTCATTAAGAAGCTACCGAAATCACTCTGTTCACTTAGTAACTTGTTGAGATTAGTTATTAATTGTTATCATTTAGAAGAAGTTCCTTTAGATATCGCAAATCTCGTTAACCTTCATGAATTAACAATTATTTCAAATCAAAAACTAGCATTGCCTAATACAATAGGCTGTCTGAGTAGTTTAGAGGAGGTTAACTTCTCACTTCATGGTTCAGTTAAATACTTACTAGATTATGTCCCTCATTGTCTTGTTAGTTTTCCGGCAATAAATAAAATGAAAGCATGGTTAAGAGTTAGAAACATAGCTTGGTTAAAGGATATGAAGGCCCTTGAAGGAAGACTTTCTATTGAAGGATTAGAGGAGAATAATTTAGTAGATGCCCAGTGTGCTAACCTGAGAAATAAATGCAAAATTGAAGCTTTGGATTTATGCTGGGGTCATGATCAAAATTCCAATTCACTTTCAGTTAGGAAACCAGATCTGGGATTGCGACTCAGCTTAGAAGATTGTGAAGACATGTCTGGTGAAGTAGATGATGTACATTTTTCCTTGTTGGAATGCCTCCAACCACATCCTAACCTCAAGAAACTTCGTGTGAGATATTATCATTCTGCCTCTATACCAGGATGGATGAGGGATCCATACTTGCAATCAATTCAAGAAGTCCGGTTAGAATTTTGTCATTACATTGAATATGTTCCATTCAGCAATCTTCACACTCTTAAGCGTTTCACTATGGTTGCATGTCATAGTATCCGAGTTCTGCAGCTGGAACAATTGTCCTCCCAGCTTGAAGAACTACAGATTTTTAATTGTAGCGACCTGGAGTCGATTTCCGGACTAGGTGGTCTGGATATGTTGGCTTCACTTAGCATCCAATATTGTCAAAGTCTAAAATCACTAACGATGGATAGACTACATATCGGCCGGCAAAACATTTCATCACTTACAAGGTTGGAAATCAAATCCTGTGGTTTGCTTCGTGTTTTGCCAGATGGGTTGATTCCATCTGGACCTTCGTGTTATGTGTGTGTCCAAGATTGCAGATGCCCTGACCTTGAATTTGGACATCTACCACAAATCAAATCAGGTTCGGAATGTTACTATTATTATTTAAATAAATATTTACTTTTTGACCACAGATATTTTGTACTTTTCTGTAATTATAAGCCTTGGTAGGATTTGTCGAGTGATTAAACTGCTCCTGGTTCGACAAATGAACATTTCAATTTTCAATTACTTCTTTGTTGCTGCCAAAGTAAAATCTTGTCCAATTATTTTGCAGCTTTTTTGATGATATCTTCCTTTCACCCCACAGGTTTGGAAGGATTCCCCTCGCAGATCCAAAGAGAGAATGAGACATTATCTAGGGAGCTGCATTATGGGCTCACTAATTGGTTCACTGGTACAAATAATCGCTTCTTTGACCTATCACTGAAGGGTGGTAATTGGGTCCGGTTTAATCAGTCTTGGACCGAATTGAATTAGATCGGTTCAAATGATTCGGTTTTTTTTCGGTTCAGTTTGTTTTTCAAAACCGAATTATAATTTCGGTTCAGATTGGTTTGAAAAATTTCAAAATCGTATACTATCAAACTGTGACTCCTACTTAACTTCGCCGCTGCTAATAGCGTATCCCCTCTTCACCTGCTTCCTTCTCTTTGCTGTTGGCGCACTGGGCTTCTCCTCCGCACTTCTTCTCTTCCGTCTACTTCGGTGGCTGCCGCTTGAATTGCCTGTAAGATCCTCGCTCACTCTGACACCAATTCCATTGTTCATTTTCTACTCACCTCTCTGCAAGCCTATACCAAGTCTCCCTAATTTGCTAATTTGCCCGGACTTTGTAACTCTTCCATTTCCCCCAATTTGCGGTTCAATAGGAAGGAAACTCCCTCATCCGGTAAGTGCTTCTGCACTATAGCGTTGCACAGTCTCCTCTGATTTCAGCAATTGCAAGGATATTTGGTATTGATTTCCAATTCTACTGGTTTTTGCTCCAATTCACAAATTCTAGCAATATTTTCCACTTTAACTGCTACGCTACTATTGCCCACTTCCAAATGATAGATAGATAGTAATTGTATCCAATTGCCAGCACCATCAGCAGGCAGTACCAGTGGGTCAATAATTCCAAAGGCAATATGCTACAGCTCGGTTGAATTTATAAAAAATTGTAAGAGAAGTGAAACATTTCTCCACTGTGCTTTGCTATTGGCTAGAAAGGAACATTGCTGTCATGGGACTTCAATTTCATGTATTGTTTATTGCCATAGGATCTGTTGAGACTTTTTTCAATTGTTAATTAGAGCAAATTCAAGTATTTTTCATGATGCTTTCATTTTTTAGGACAATGAAAAAAATGAGAATGACGATGGAGCTACGAGGAAACTTCTTGGAGCCTAATTTGCTAATTTACTCAAGCAGTTGGATACTAGAGTTTCAGTGAACCTGAAAGGTTTGCTCCTTTTTTTTCAAAATTATTACTGAATTATGGGCTTCAACAGCTATGAAACATTCTTTGCACTTAGTGAGACAATTCCATCAATTAAGATTCGAAATGCATAAACACTCAATTCTTGTCTTCAATCATCGAATATCACACAAACATAGCCTTCAATGTAACAAATTATTGTCAGTCATTATATTGGTCCTGACCTAAGCCAAGTATACCTTCATACCGTAACTTCTGTATTTATTTCGAGGCATCCCTCAATTAGAAAAAAAAAACAGCACTATCTGCTTCCAGCCTTACACAACAGACTTTGTTTCCAAGGTAATAAATTTGATTTCAATTCTCAATGAGGAAACCCTTCTGTGAATTATCTCTTGCATTTACCTTCTGGTTTTATCCATAGAGGTTCATTTGGAGGAGCCGATTATAGCATTCACTCCACAATATTTCAGTGGTCACTCATGCGAGCGGTCACACATCTCCCTTATGCCGCAGGTGTATAATATTAAGAGTTGTTATGCAAGCTCACGTAGAGTTCCATTAAATATCTCCGGATCCTTACCTGAGAAAGTTCCACTGGAAAATTGAGGTTTATTCTTACAGGTGAGCTATTCCTTCCTAGAATTTTATGTTGTCAAGTACCTGATGTTTGATATTGGACTGCTACACCTGTCAGTTAAGGTTGGTTTCAGTCATGTTAGCACATCAAATAAATTTTACACTTGGTTTTTATAGGTGAGTTGTTTCTTCTTGGACATCATGTACTTTTGAAACATAATTGGCTTCAGCAACAGCACTTGGTGTTCCTTCAGGTACTCTTCTCATTCATCTTGGTTTGACAGAATCAAATTAGAAGACATTATTTTCATAGCATGCACAGTTTTCACACTTCTTATTTATAACATAGTTAGGCAGAACTTCTCTTTCATGGTAAATTGCTTGCCTTTTTTTTTTTTTGGGGTGATACCATATCATATGTTTACAATTCGAAATAAACTTTAGAAGTAGGCAGAGTCTATTACAAAGAGTAAAAAATACCTCTTTTGCCCTATCACATTTACCAGTAAATATCTAAGTAGACTAGCTCCCTGACATGTATCAGTAGATATCTAATTTTTCTTTGTTAATTTCCTCCGACATTCCTCGGTTGTATTTCAAGTTCTCCCCTGTCCATATAATGAACTTCCATTTGAGGCAAAGATTTTGTTTGTTATCAATAAGAAATGACAGCACAAAGATTTGATAGCCCTAATTATTAGTCAATGCTACCATTAGGTGATCTGCTGATGCTAAACATCAAGTGTTTCTTCTTTTTCCAATTTGACCGCATGCCAAATTATATAATTTTCAATCAATTCACAAAATTAATTGCACTTGAGATGATTATTATTATTCCTCTTCTATCTTGGTTCTTCTCCTTTGGTTTCATTTTCTCCAATTCTATGTAATTTTCTACTGGACTATATTGTTCCCTCTATAGTAGTAGTAGTCAAAACTGAAAAAAGAACTCCTGCCTGTTATAGGCTGCTGGATTTGGAGGCATAGAGATAGATAACCAATACAGAGACTATTGCTTGGGAGGGAAAAAAGTGGCCCAGCAAGTTACGCTGCCCTACACAGGTTTCTTCCAACTCTCTCTTTTCCCCCTTGTACATAATTGTTATGGAATTAACAGAAGTATGACAGGCAATGCTATCCATATCACACATTCGACGAATTATGTACATGCAATGAGTAATACCCACAACAATACCAGTTCGACCACACTTACACATCTTATGTACAAGAGCATTTCCACATCATCATACTATGTTCACCACAATTTGCAAACATGATAATCGAAATAGTGTCATCCAAGGTTTACACTTAACTTCTTCCTAGATAAATTCAAAATTTCCCCAGTGTGCTTTCCTACCATCCCTCCCATGCCAGTCCCACATATATAATTTAATTGAGGTCCAAAATTGTAGCCTACGTATGTAATTTGTTTCCATAAAATTCTTCTTTTCCTACCATGCCAAGATTCCCACTGATGATCAAAATCACTGTTGTAAAAAACGCGGTTAACGGCCATTTAAACGGAAATGGTGGCCAAACCGTGACGCACATGGTTAACGTTCTAAATAGCGCGCTATAGTGCCGCTATAGTGTTTTCAGACCATAAAAGCTATGACGCTATCGGCGCTATAACGCGCTATTTCGCGCTATAGTGGCGCTATTTGGGCATAGCGTTATTTTTTCAGCCATTCCGCTATGACGCGATAAACGCTATTTAAACCTTTGAAATTAACCCTATTGTTCTACTGAGTGACGTAGGTGTTCTAACCACTGTCTAAAGCGGCATCAGAACCTGTGATGGTTTGCGCATCTACTTTTATGTATCATTGCATTCATTGATCAACTCCGACGCTATTCCCACATGGACAGAGGTCATCTGCCCCCCGGGGGGCAGGATTTTCCTGCCCCCAGTGAGATTGACAGATGGGTCCAGACGGGTTTATAAATTTAAATATTGGTTTTTAGTTGTGATGTGGCCCATGTGTCAGTGACTCAGGAGTAGGAAAATCCTGCCCCCTGGGGGGCAGAGAATTCGATCCCATTCCCACATATCTTTAATTGGTAAGAAATAACAAAGAATAAAGAAATAAAAAATACAGAAATAAAATTTATAAGTAGGCAAAGTCTACTATAAAGAAATAACAAAATATCTCTTCTGCCACATCAAATATATGTCAAACTATTTCTATACTAATAATTAATCTCCATTTTAATTTCGAGATACATTCCATATTTAACTAATTTTATAAGTCAAGGATGATCTTTTTACTGTTATGTCAACACTTTTATCAAAATAGTTTGAATTTAGACAAATTAAGCAAGTCCATTATTTGTCTAATTCCCAAAGATAAGAATGCATCTACTATTGGCAAATTTCGGCCTATAAGTTTGGTCAATTGTAGTTTTAAACTTATTTCTAAAATCTTAACACATAGATTGGCACATATTATGAATAGAATAATTGATGAGAGTCAGTCAGCATTTCTTCCTAATCGGTATATTCTTGGCAATGTGCTAATAGGACAGGAAGTTGTTCATTATAGAAAAAAACACAATCAACAGGGGTAGTTATAAAAGTGGACTTTCAAAAGACCCACGACAAAATAAACTGGGAATATCTTTTGGAAGTCCTTAACAGTAGAGGGTTTGGTAGAAGATGGGTACTGTGGATAGAAAATGGCTCTTGAGTTCCCAATCTTGCATTAGTATCAACGGTGAACTCACACCATATTTTTTTTGCAAGAGGGGAGTGAGACAGGGAGATCCCCTTTCTCCATTTTTATTCATTCTAGCATCTGATACGCTTAGTAAATTTTTTAGTAAAGGTAGAAATGCACAGGTCATTAGAGGGCTTGGTCCCAATTGTTTTATCAATCAAGCGCTCACTAACTATCATTATGCCGATGATACTATATTGTTTTTAGAGGCTAAGCATGAGGTAATTGAAGCTGTATGGTAGGCTATGCAAGCTTTCGAAGCAGTGTCGGGTATTAAAATTAACCTTGATAAAACTGAACTGTTTGGTATTAATACTGATCAAACTGAGGCTTTTGCTCAAACATTCAAATGCAAGACAACATCTTTTCCAATTAAATATTTAGAATTACCACTTCATGATAAAAAACTTGGTGTTCAAGACTGGAGATTTCTAGTAGACAAAATAGAGAAAAAATTGCAAAATTGGAAAGGACGATTACTGTCTTTGGGTGGTCGAACTACACTACTCAATACGGTTTTATCGGCTGTACCGTTGTATGCTTTTTCTTTATTCAAAGTGCCTAGTACTATAATTAAAGAAACTGATAAGATTAGGTGACGGTTTTTGTGGCAAGGAACAGCCAAAAATAAGAAAAAAATACTCACTTATCAATTGGCCATTGGTTTGTTTAACCAAAGAGTCTGGTGGATTAGGTGTGCTTAAATCTTAGACATATGAATATTTCGCTTCTTACGAAGTGGTGGTGGAAATATAAAGACACCAACTTTACCAGTAAATGGAAAACATTTCTTACTTTTATCTATACTACTGAACACAGTACTGTATATTCATCTTTTTGGGCTGCTGTAATGAAATTGGAAAAAATAGGATATCTTAGTATTACCTTCATACCTGGTGCACAGTCCATAGTTCGGTTCTGGTATGATATTTGGCATAACAATTGCACATTAGCTTCTTTATATCCCCAATTGTATAGCATATGTTGGGACAAACATGTACTACTCACAGAGGTCATAAATTCACAAGGGGAGTGTGTTTCTTTTAGAAGAACCTTGGTGGGCATAGACCTAGAGGACTGGGCATCAATATTACAACTCATTAGTTCTTTTTCTTTTACTCATTCTCATGACAAAATTTCTTGGAGATGGGAATAATCAGGCACATTCTCGGTTAGATCGCTCTATAAAATTCTCAATTTTTAAGAGATCATTCCTCCTAATCCTAGGCTATGGTGGGACATTTCTATTCCTCATAAAATTAAGATCTTTATGTGGCTTACATGTCAGTATAAAATTTTAACTAAAGACCAACTTAGGGAGAAATGGTGGATAGGTTCAGCTAAATGCCTTTTTTGCAATGCTGATGAAACGGTTAATCACTTATTCATCAACTGTGCATTAGTGAGACAAGTATGGTTTTGGATGGGTAAAAGTGTCAATTTTTTTTTCTCTTGGCATACAATGGAGGATATAATTTCTTTTGCTGTACAGCTGAACAAATTTGATAAAATAGCATTCCTAATGGTGTTAAGTGCTATTTGCTGGATAGTGTGGAAATATCGCAACAAAATCTGTTTTCAAAATGTCAAGCCTAAATATGGTAGGAGTTTAATTTTTCTCATTATTTCCCTTCTTAAATATTGGTTAGGTTCCAAGAAAACAAAAAAGAAAACACAAGAGGCTGCACTAGCATGGTGCATGGATGCCTGTGGAGGAGGTGATGGAAGAGATCCCGATTTGAGTATGGATGCCTGGAGACGATCAGCTGACCCATTTCCAGCCAGAGAATGCTCCAGATGATCAAGCTAGTCCCTGACTGTCGGAATACAGAGATAAATACCAGTTCTAGATCGTACAACAGTGTTTGGTGCTTACAGCAGTTTCAGTACTTTTGGATCTCTAATGTAGCTTTGGTAGTTTGCAAGTTAGGTAGTTAAGTCAGTTCATAATTCGAGTCTAAGTGGATATTAGTCATTGTCATAGCAGGAAGAGATGTTTTGCTCTTCATTTTGGGGTACAATGCAGGGTTAGTTGCTTGTTTAGACTAGAGAAAGGAGTAGAGATATTTTACAGAGCCAGTTTTTGGTGCTTACAGCAGTTTCAGTACTTCTGGATGTAACTTAACTATGTTTCAAAATGAAACAGGGCTTAGGCCTTTTTATAAAAAAAAAACTATTTTTATGTTTACTTTATGCAACAAACAATTGTATATATTGATGTGAAAACACCGGCTCGATTGCTAAATAAACAACTTCAATAAATTAGGGATAGTTCTACTTTTCTGACAATTTGTGCTGCAAAGTTGCTTTCAAAGAAAATGTGACACAAAGAAGACTTTATGTCACCACATGGAAAAAAAATTATAACCTCGCTGTCTATTTTATCTTACAAAATATTAAGTTTTGGTCTCAAATTAACTTAGGTGATATGAATTCCATATTCAATTGGGCTCAAGATGCTCTTATTATTTACAATTAGCAGGATAGACAAAAAAAGAGATAGGAGTAGGTCCTATGGGCATCGGACCTAGTTTTAGGTTCAATTAGCTCTAACACCGTATGATTAGCATTAAAATTAGTGCGCACGAAAACTGAAACAGACCTGCACTGATTTTAATGTACATAGCACAGATCTTGATGCAATCAAATGGTCATTTCACCCATCGAAATAAAGTAGGTCCGATGGGCATCGGACCTACTCTCATTTTTCACAAAAAAAACTCTCCATCTATGTGCATTCATATATAGGCCCATGCTTAATTCATCTATGTGCACTCATATAATTTTAGATTGTGTTCTTCATGGTTTCAGTCATCTGTGTCCAATGGAAAACTTGACTGAATTGCAGCAGCCTTTACTTGTATGAACTGTTAGCAGAAACTGATAAACTGAGAACTGCTGAAAATGAAAACTGCTGCTTAACTAAAATTGATTTCTCAATATGCTGAATTTTTCTTACAACTTGCACTGAATTACATAACATGATTACACATTAATAGCAAGTGCATCTATCCAATTTTAGAACCCACTACTTCCTATAACTGCACTACAATCTAATTTTAGCACCCATTACCATAAATACCCCTGCTGACCAGAAGTCAACTACATGCTCATCACGCTTCTAATTTCTGACTTCACTAAAATAGATTGCTAATTGTAGCATCCACGCCTCTTCTGATGCGTCAATTAATTCTTGTCTAGGTTGTTGGAATTTTTTAGATCTGGTTAATATTGTAGTATGTATACTTCATGAGTTTGTTAGGCAAATTGACAAAATTAATATATTATTTTATCAATGATTACGATATCCATGTCCACGTTTTGCATTAAATTTAAGAAGTGATAATTATATTCATATTTGTATAAAATTAGTGCATCAAGGGCCCAAAAATGCCATGGGAAATTCCATCTGATATGCATAGTTACCGATGCAAATTTTGGGTTGGGATCAAGTTACATTGATTTATATTTTAGTCATTGCCTACATTGCACAGATATTTGCATCAGCTGTTTAAAGCTCAACAGTGAGTTCATTTCATCAAATTTCAGTTTCATCAAACATGCTTCCAATTACAAATTGCCCGTGACTTCAATTATATGCATTTGGCTTGATGTACTTGATATATTATTTCTTTTCCTGTATCGGTTTATATGTCTCCACATACATTGAAAACACATTCTTCAAATTGACAGATATTAAATTCTGAAAAAAAAAATAGAGAAGCGAATTCAGACAATCTTATGTCCATACTTGCTCTTCTTTCAGATTTTGAAGCACTAGCTTAATACAAGGGCATTGAGACGTCAGGGAAAGAAGAAATCATGTTTTATTTTTTTTTAATTTCAAATTTCTAATTTGATAAACATTTTAGTTATTTATGTAAATTTGCAGAGGTAGTAGTAGTTCATAGTATTGAGCTTCCCTCTTATGGAAATGTTGTTTAGTAAGAGGAACGAAGAAAATTTGGCATATAGGCGGATTGAGCAATAAATTTTTCCCTTTTAATGCGGCTTTTCATTCTAGGTTTTGGTGTTACGAAAGTGAAATTTGCCGAAGTTACGATGTCATGCAGTTTGCTTCCGAAAAGTTAACAAAAACTTGTACTTCCTGTCAGGTAATACTTCTTTAGTATGTCCTATTTCCTTCCAGTTCTTAATTTTTTATCACTGAGTGAAAATTATTTGTACGCCCGTCTACCTTGCGAAAAGAACAATTATTACCAGTGTGCTTCACCACCAGCTTACTGATGCTTCCAGAAAGATAGTATTATAGGCAACGTGTTGAATAAATCTAATTAGTCCCTTCCAAAATGCTTCAGGTATCTGAGAGGCTTCAAGTTCCACCACAGCAGGTTTGCTCTGAGCGAATTACATTTTCTTTATTTGGAATATGCTCATCTAACCATTGGGTAATGCACACATTCTACTTCGGGCCATTGACGTTCAGTTGTATATTTAGTTACCTACCAACAGCCCTTCAGCCTCTTCACTCTGTGTCAGTCCGAAACTATCAAAATAAATTATTTTTGAGATTGGATAATATTGCCAAATTTGTAGTTAGGTCCTTACATGATTACCTGACTTCTGAAGGCATGAATTAAAGTGATTACCAATTCCAGCATTAACCTCCTTTCTTACCACATTTGATGGGGGCAGTGAAGAGGTAAATTGATTGATCCTGGTCAATAATTTCGCATTCGATTGACATCGGCTGGTACTCTCTCTCTCTATCTATCTATTATTGAATATTATTTTCTTTGCACAGCCGAAGGACATACAGGCTCCTTTTTGACTGGTTATATCCATCTCACATGCCACTGCTTTTGAAAGACATCTCTATTTGGTGGGATGTAACTCAGATCATTATTAGTATTTGTATTTTTATAAATTATATATTGTGATTCTGTAAGATGATTTTATCTAACTAATTTTTCAAGGGAAATTGTCCAGGTTACAACACCTATGTTGAAGTTCATGGTAGAGTTTCCTCTGAACAAGGCTCAAAGGCAGACATTTGATTGCTCTTCTCCAGATGAATCCTTCTATTTACAGAGGTTAGCAAGGTGATTGTGGCTCTAAGGTTTTTAACCCTTCCCAATTGTGCTGATATATGTCTGAATATGGCAGGGAATTATGTGAATTTCAGTGTCTTTGAGCTGTATGGGGATAGAGCTGTGTGGGTCTGCAGAAAAAAGAAGCGGCTGATGCAGCTGATGCAGCTGATGCAGCTGAGAAAACTGACAAGGCCAATGCTAAAACTGTTCAACTACAAGAATTGATTGCTGAGTACTCAATGTCCATGGTTTGGATAGAAATTGTGAACAATAGTAGTAGACATTTAAATAGAAAAAAATTATCTTTAATGTTTTTGTTGTTTTCTTATGTGTTGTTTACTGTTGAATGTTGTTAATAAATGTATGTTAATTTATTATTGATGTTTGTTCTCTGAATTATTTGCATGATATTTTGTTTAATGCTATTGAATGTTGAATGATAATATATGGCTAGTAAAATTATGGAGGCTAGCCCCGATACAAATAGAATTATACCAAAAATTTTATGCCAACACTGACTGTTTGTAAGATCCACTTGTCGGTATATAACGCCAACAACGACTATTTTTAATACCTACATTGATTTTTTTTTAAATTGTCAGTGTTAACTACTTTCACTGTCTGTTCTTGAAGAAAAACAGTCAGTGTTGAGAACTTTCACTGACTGTTCTTGAAGAAAACAGTCAGTATTGAGAACTTTCACGGATTCTTGAACCGTCAGTGTAGGGTAACTTCATTGACTATTCTTGAATCGTCAGTGTAGGTTACCTTCACTAACTGTTTTTTTACCTATCAGTAAAGACATACCTACACTAACGGTGACATCACTGATGCCTCAATAACAGTTGGTATAGGGGTATTTTAACAGTTAATAAAATGTTTTTTCTCAAAAAAACCAAGACGATCTGCATACTTTTGGGAGAGACAGTGAGAGACATACAACATGGGTTGTCATAATGTTAAGAAGTGGAGCTACTATGTAAATATTTTTTTTAATTCATGTTTAGAGTTTTGGTGTTTTGTTATTACAGCCTTTTAGTGCCGCTGTAAATACTTTTTTAATCAATGAAAAAACCATAAGATGGCAAATTGCCAACTTACCGTCAATAAAGAATTTTTATATGATGTCTTATTATTTTTCATGATGTGATTTAGTTGGCGTGCTAGTTAAAAATATATGTAATATACGAGGTATAATTACGATGATTGATATAATGGTTTTATATGATGTATATATATGTACATTATTTTAATAGAAATACCTGATATGTTAGGCAGTAGATTTGATCTGTTATTTATAAATGCTTGATCTTTTAGGTATAAGTTCTTGATCTGTATATAGCTATAATATCTTATGTATATAATAATTTTTTAATACAAAGAAATCATATGCTAGATATAAGACTTTATTTTTTAGATGTACATGTTTGATATATGATATATAAATACTTTATATGCTGGGTATGAGTATTTTATATGTGGTGTATATAAAACATTTTTAATAGAATGAACTGATATGGTAGGCATAAGACTTTATCTGTTTAAAACATTCTTGGATGGTTACGATCGTCTCTATCTGAGCCAATCCTCGCACAAGTGGTTTCATCCAAGACCTCGTCAGAACTGTGGCACACTCTACAGAGCTTTACTCTCCACCTCTCCAATTTTTCATGAGCCGAAAACACTCTCTCAAGTTCAAAAACACTCTCATTGAGTTGATGCTATGCAATTCGAGTTCAATGCCTTACTTCAAAATAACACATGGACACTTGTTCCATCTTCACCTGAAAAACCCCTTCAAAATAACACATGGACACTTGTTCCATCTTCACCTGAAAAACCCGACAACACACTATATATGAGAAAAAGTCAATCCAAAATCACTAAAAAACTACACAATATATGTATTAATTAGAGTTGGTACCGAATTCATAATCAAACTAGCTAGTGATACGATCCAGTTTACTTTTTAGGTTTATCAGTGATGTTTCCATGTTTTCTAGGTGTTAATTATATTTCTTGTTTTCAAGGCGTATACATGATATAAAATGATCTTTCAACGGAAAACACCGGAAGTGGTTGTTTTTCTTTTGCAACCAGTGGATATATTCACAAACAAAAATTTATTTAAAGGGGTATGTGTAACATTCCTTGTGTTGCGGTGGTAGAGATTGCATTTCAAAGTTTAGCAGGGACAAATGTCTAAATTATGTTTCTGATAAAGTGAAAACTTCATCTATAAACTTGCTATCTAAACAAAATGCATGTTTCAATAATTATGAGATTGTTTGCAATTTATATCTCTTGCTCCATGGTTGACAACTATATAAAATTAATTTAGAAACCTTCCAATTTTGACCACTTGACTTTATACTAAATTAATTCGAAATTTTTAAATTTTCAAATGTAGACGCATCACTCATAAGGTAGAAGAATTTCAACAGTTTGGATTCGTCGTTCGAAGTTAATCCGATAGATTTTAGAATTAAGAGTACAAATGGACTTAGTACACCTAGGAGCACCCTAGTTCTACTCTTATGAGATTGTTTGCAATTATCATAAGATCTTTTGTGGCTGGCGCCATATAAATTTGTAGTGTTTTGGATCGTTGCCATTGTGATGTTTTTATCTATTTTTATGTTATAGGCATTAGTTTCAACAACTTTCCTGAAGGAATGGCCGTTTTTCTTGGTTCCATCAAGGTAAATTATTTTAGGGTTATGTCGGGTCTAACTAAGATATTACAATGTCATGATTAGTGCAGCGTGAATTTTCTTGAATGAAATTACATAAGAATGTCACATGTAACTCATAGAAATAAAGAAGAGAAACATTAATAATTTGATCACTAAAAGGATCATATGTCGCTGTGTTTATCTAAATAAGCAAGGAGAAAGAAGAGCAATTTGAATAGCTTTGAAGATGTTGTTAAAGACATTAGAAATTATAATTTTTTCCTAGGGCAACGACTATGAATTGAGTGTAGCTTCCTAATTGCTCATTTCTATTAATTCTATGTATTTTCTGTTTTCTCAGTTAGTTACTTCACGGGCGGATCTTAATAGAAACTAAAGCAACTGCTGCCTCAAAATTTTCGATGTTACATAATATTTTGCCTATTTTAAAAGGGATATTAGTTAAAATTGGTATCAACCTTTCAAATATTTCTGAAATTACTTAGAAAGAATCATTCATTAAGAAAATTTAATACTGTAGTTTTTTGTTGTTGATAAAAGTGGTGACCCACCTGTTTCATTACGAAACCAAAATATATGTTCATACATCAATTGTAGGGGTGTAAACGGATTGGATTCAGAGCGGATAATGCTGATACCATATCCACATCCACATTTCAATGAGCGGATACGGATACGGATACGGATGTCATAATGTAAAACCAAATCTACGTTAAACGGATACGGATACGGAGCGGATAATCCACGGATACAGATACGAATAACTGTCAGATAATTAAGTCATACGAGCACTTTAATTTTAAGACACCATTTAATAAAATTATGAAAAAAAATCAGAAAATAAAAATCAGAAAAATAATTATTTAAATCTCTTTGTGTACATTCAACAAGTACCCCAAACAATTCTCACTAAAAAATTATTTGTTTGTATTGATGTTGACCCTTTAGTCTTAGATGCTTCAAGTATTAAATAAAGTAGAATCACGTGAGAGCCGCCCTATATAAGGGCCTTGCCTTTTACAGTTAATTTCTAAATTGCCCCAGAAAAGTAGAGAAAACTCGCTGATTTCTGTAGTATCGGAGTCTCTCTTGAGTCCTGAAGCCCTATCCGGATAATCCGGATATCCGGTCCGTTTATCACCTATGAAAAATATCTGAATTCATATCCGGTATTCTTCACCATAACTGTAAAATTATCCGGATCCGTATCCGCGTATTATCCGATCCATTTAATTCGGATACAGATAGCAACCGGATTCGGAGTAGATTTGGAGTGGATAATCCGACTCCGTTTACACCCCTAAATTCAATTGTCTAACTAGAATCCAAAAGACATTATAATAGAAATTTCACAACATGAAAAACAACTATCACAAAAATTACCATAAATCTACATATTAGAACTACCATAAAACTATGTAATCATAAAACGACATAACTACATAATAGAGGAGGTTGCAGTAGCAGATGCACTAGAAGGGTCAATAGAACTAGAGGTAGATTTAGGAGGAGGAAGACAGTAATCCAGCTGCTCTATCGATCTGATTGTAAATGTCAAGATCAGCTAGAAAATCCTCCAAATTAGACCTTTCTAGTTCAAGTGCGGAATCTGACTCAAGAGGTTTTGGCTATAGTAGAGGCTGGCAGTGGTGAGTTTTCGAAAGTAAATTTTTTATAATCAAATTGGACATGCCGGTAGATTTTGTTGGTTGTTAAATGAAGGTGATACGCCCCTTCCCGGATGCAGGCGGGCCGTATAGCTGGACCTTCGGTTTACTGGGCTCGACCTGCGTCGAGTCTGCAGGCCGAGATGTGTGGGGTGGAGTGCTGTGCTGTGGGCGTGATGTGTGTGTCTGAGGTCTTTAACTCTTCCCTATCATACCTCAGTAAGTGTGTGAAAAGTCCAACCCGCAATAAATGAAGCTCAGTGCCTTAAATAGGCCTGGTTGTCCGTACGGGCGGTAAGGGCACCGCATGCTGCGGTGGGAATATGCTGAGGTCGAGCTGGGCCCTCTCGGTGCTGGCACCAAGCGAGGCCCAGTTCGGTCTCTTGTCAGGCCGGGATTCGGCCTGTTACTGCTCCTTTTGTTTGGCCTTTGTGTGAGGGCCTGGTGCGAGCAGCTTTCGGCCTGGGCCGTTGATGGTGTTGCGAGGTCAGCTAGGCCTGGACTTTCTTCGTGGCTGCGGCCTGGCCCGGGTTAGGGGTCTAAGGCCGAGCCTACATCATTGTCCGAGGCCTGCTTTGTCATGGGCCATGGGAACAAGGCCCTATCATTTGCCCCTGAAGCCGGGATGCATGGAGCCGAATGCATCTTGGCTTAATAGCATTTTTGGTGACTTAATTATTCCTCACGTCGTTTTGGTGTTAGCCTATCGGCTTACTGCTGGAAGTGTTTCCAGGCTGCGATGTGTTTTGCCGGATGGTGTTTTGGTTCGGCGATTCTGGCATTTTTTAACTATGTTGCTGGGAGAACGTCATACGTGAGCTTCTCTGTTTTTCCCTGTGCTTTTAAATTGGGGTACTTGGGATACGGGGGCTTTGTTTTTGGTGCGCGCAGTTCGGCGCTAATATGCTTCTTTGCTAAGGTTTTGTTGCTTTCGTCGTTCTGCGTCGAGGTGACTTTGTTACCTCGGCGTCACGTGATGTTAAGGCAGCCGTTGCCCCGTCATGTTATGTCAAGGTGACTTTGCTACCTCGGCGTCATGTTAAGACGGCTGTCGTCCTGTCGCGTTACGTCGGGGTGACTTTGCTACCTCGGCCTTGCCGCCTGTTTTTTTTTTTTTTACGTTAAATCGATTATGAAGAATGAAGTTACGGAAACAGGTTATATATTATATAGTAAAAGAAAGCAAATACATGGTAAACCCGTTCCCGTAGGGCGGGGGATTACCGGAGGTTTGGTTGATATGTTGGCTGGGGAGCCAGCCGTGCGATTAGCTTCGAAAGTGGTGTTTAGCGCGGGCTGTTAAGGGTGTTGTCGCGGATAGTCACACTGTGCGCTGGTTCCAACTCGCTGTTGTTGATTGAGCACCACCAATAAGTCCAGCCTGGCGGCTCTCCTTCGGCTAAAAGGCCGCAGTCCTGGCATGCTGGGTGGAAGTGATAAAAGCACGTGCTACACTGGATCATGTACCTCTTTTCGCCTATCTTACTGCACAATCGGCAGTGTCGGTATGGCACGTCTTTCGGAGGGCGCTCGCAACTTACTACCTTTTGGGGAGTGCGCGGGGGATCCATGGTGGATAATGGCAGATTTTGGTGGGTGTTTTGAGGGGCGTGTGAATATATAAGCTTGTGTTGGCTCGATTTTTTACGTTGTATGGGGCCCCTAACGGAGTAAATGCTACTGCCTAACTACCCATGCTGATCTGACGGCGTTGCTCGTTAGGCGCTGGTGAGGAGATTCGTGTCGTATTTATTGCAGGACGTGTATCTCGAGGTATATAAGCGCGTGATCGTGCCCCCGTTGGGGAGTGCATATTGCACAGCAAAGGGTGCTCGACATTCATATATTGCGACACCGCAGGCCGCGCTAAATCAAAATACGGTAATAATTGTTTAAACATACATAATGCGACGCCATTGGTCGCGCGGTACAAACTGTTTATAAAAAAAAATAACTAATCACTAAAATCCGAGTCATCGAAGTCATCTTCTTGCGGGAGTTCGTCTTCTTCCTCGCTCTCCTCCTCGCTTGAAGTATCCATTGGCTCGCCAGCGGCGCCTTCGTCCTCGTCATCGTCGCTTATGTCTACTATGTCGTCTTCTGCGTCGATGGCGGCTTGGCAGTCCTCACAGTTCCATCCGTCGAATGCGGGGTCATCGTCCTCTGTCTTCGGGTCACTGCCCTCGCATTCAGGATGGTACCACGCTCGGCATCTCCTACACTTGGTCATGCGGAATCGGGGACCCTCTTCGCCGCAGGTGTAGCATTCTTTCTTGCGCCGGGCCCTATTGCCGGGGTGGTAGGGGCAGCACTTGCAGTGTGGCTCGGCGCGCGGTCGACTTGACGAGGTTTCCTGATGAGGTGTCGACTCGTTTGGAGGCGGCGGGCACTGGACCATGAGGTCGAAGAGGACCTTTCGCTGAGGGATGGTCTCCTTCAGCATTTTGTTGATGGCTTCTTCGGGCCAATATTGGAGCAGAGCGGCCCGAATGTGTGGGGCCAATTCGGCAGCAGAAGTGGGCCGATTCTTGGGCGGACCAACGTGGGACGGTGGTGGACTGGCTCTTGGGCCTGTTTCATAAGGCACTATCGCTTTACTCGTACCAGGGAGGCCTCTGTTTTGGCGGCCGGCCCGTCCGCTTGGCGGGGCCGGGGTCTTATGAGGACGTCCACGTTTCTTAGGCGGCATGTTGTGCGCTTTGTTTGTAGGAACTGGGCGTGAGAAAATGTATCGTTTGTCTTATGTGTCATGGGATATATATATATAGGGTTTCATGTGGGCAGTTAGTAGTGCGTAATTAATGCAGCCGCCTTTTCGCCTTACTCTTGTCAGAGTGTTCGGCGGTCGTCACGCCTTCATACGTTCTGGTTACGGGGGGTTCGGTCGCTGCGTCCTTCTCTCGCATGGCTCAGGTATCCTTTGGTCGTTTTATAGTATTATCGTTATTACGTCGATTCGTCGGGCGAAAGGAGGGGCAATGCGGCAGGAAAATCGAAAAGGAAAACACAACAATCCATTTTCATTAAAACAAAGTTTGTTTACAATTTGTTTATATTTTACTTGATATATGGCCCCCCTACGTTCTGAGTAAGTCGGCATTGCGGGCAGACATATGTTCCGAAGCGTGGATCCTTGGTTCCTTTTGGACGTATCCGGGATACACAGGAGGGATGGAAGGACTCCTCGCATCCTTCGCAGTGAAACATCTCGTTGGTGTTCCCTCGGGCGTCGCAGCGCGGGCATTTATCTATCGCCATTGGGTCAACATTTCTGCTACCAGGCGGTTCCGTCCCACTGCCGTGCCGCATGTGGCTGGCCTCATGGGCGCGGGGGGGCGGCAGCCGGAGTCCTTCCACAGGGTTTCCAGGTGGCGATGCTACCCGTGCTGGACGTCGTTCGTCTTCCCTTTCTCCGTGGAGCGGGTCGTCTCCCTTATTGGGGACCTCACTATATGCTCGGCGGGTAGTATCGTGGCTTGTTTCGTGGTTCATCTTGTATTATTAAGATCTTGACCTTACACGTATGTTTGAGCGGCATTTTGGGCTGTTCTTTTATAGACCTATCCGGGACCTCGAAATTCCTGCGTTTGGGGAGTATGACTGGATCGTCGCGTCCCTCTGCGTGTTTTTAAAGGCGTCGGTTCATCTTTCGGTACACGAATCGTTGCGACTGGGTGCAGTTGGATCGTCGTCTTTCTGGTGATGGGGAAGCATTTTTCTACGGCATTTTACGGATGACTCGCTGGACTAGTTGGGCGAAAGCCACGTGTGCAGCGACATCTTTTCCTGACGTCCTTTCGCATGCCTACGACAATTCACGGGAGCCTATATATATGCGAAGGCCGGGCCCGCAGTTTCGTCGTTTTCATTTAATACTTGCCATTTTCGGAAAGGAGGTCCTGGTTGTCTATTTACTTCCGCAGCTGCACCAATTTTCCTTCGTCAACTTTGCAGGTAATTTATCAATCTTTTAAGAGATGTTTTGTTTCGCTAGTGGCCGCAGCCGCCGTCACGCCCTTCGCCTGGTGTGCGGCGGGTTGCCGAGCCAGTTCCGCGATCCATCGTTTTATGTGTTACATTCGTTTCTCCTGGCCCTTTGATATGTCTGTTGACTGATCAACTCGGCGTTACGTAGGTGTCCGGAACTTATGGGCGCCGGGGGTGGTCATAATGCGGGGTCCGCGCCTCATCTGTCTGACGAAGAGTGGGATGTCTTTGCGCGCGATATCTTTCGTCCCGAACACCAGGCTTTGAGCCATGAACAAATTGCTGGTGACGTTATTGCCTTTTTCGATATTCTGAAGGGTTCGGTATTTCTCCCTTTGTCTCCCCTTTCTGATAAGCTGACCGCTCTTCCTTCTGTTCAACTGCCAGGTGAAGGCGTTGTCGATCAAAGGGAGAATGCCGAGGAACCCGCGGTCCCTCACCTTGGCGGGTATCGGGTGCGTGAGCCGTTAGCGCCGGGTGACGAGAACTACTATACATCGAGAGACGGATCGGCCGACGACGTATCTGCGGGTGCTGCTGAGGTAGTACAGCAGATGACGGAGGCCGCCAGCCGTTCTGCATCTCCTTCGGATACCTCTGCCCAGGCCGCTGTAGTGGCGCAACACATGGAAGATGCTGCTAGCCGTCCCGTTTCTCCTTCCCATCAGTCTCCTCCAAGACCCAATCGATCTCGGAGAGGAGGCGGCCGGGGTACCCGCGCTCGGAGCCCGCCCAAAGGGCCGACGCAGAAGGTGTTGAGCGTGAAGGACATACCGTCCTCTGAGCCGAAGAGCAGGGATCAGGAATGGCTGTTGAATACTTTCCTTCCCGAGTTAGTCAGGAGTGAGGCGCGGGAACGGCTCTCCTTTGATCGCTTCGGGTTCGAGATTCCTTCTGCTACGGATCGCGCAAACAGTTATGAGAAGGGTTTGTGTCTTTATTGGAGAATGCCCAAGTGTGGCTTCCGTCTTCCTCTTTCAGATTTTCAAATGGAGGTTCTGCGGGAAGTGCGGTTACCTCCTGCGCAGCTGACCGCCACCGCTTGGTGTTGCATCTCTTCTTTCGAGCAGCTGTTCGAGGAGTGTCGGGCCCAGCTTGCTGGGCTTAGGTCGTCTGCTGCTTTGTTTTTCTGTTTCTTTACTTTACTCCGCGCACATGATCACTACGCCTTGCAGAAGGCTAGTGGTTACGACCTCTTTTCCCCTCGGATTACGAAAGTTCAGAACTGGAACAAAGGGTGGGTTTACGTTCGGAACTGGAGAGAGTTGGGGGAGCTCAAAGGTCTGTGTTGCTCGTGGCGGGAAGCGTCTTTGGGCCTTCCTTCCACAGCCCACCTGCGGATGACGGCCGGGGATAAAAGGGCCGAGGCTATTATCCGAGGTTATCGTCGTTTTGTTACTGTTTTTAACTAAGCGTGCGTAGTTACGTGCATGTACATGTATCCGCACTGTATCTGAGTTTCTGACCCGCTTCTTTTTTTTTTTTTTAGGTTTAAGGGGAGCAACTGTCATGGCCTTCGCGTTCCTCGGAGCTAGCTACATTCCCGCCCCCATCATGCCGGAAGATCCTGCGGTAGGGGCCTCTGGCGTCGCGGCCCCAAAGACGGCGGTGGCAAAGGTGCCTGTCTCGAGGTTCAAGAGGGGTGCGCCAGGGGGCTCGTCTAATGCCGCCGAGGCCGAGCGTTCGAAGAAGCAGAAAAGGACGATAGATCAGGTTGACCAGGCCACAAAAGGGAAGGGTCCTATAGTCAAGGCCCCGCTTCCGCCGCCGGGACACACGGACCACCCTTTGGTGGTTGGCGAAGATGCCGCCACTAATGTCGATGAAGGGAGTCCTGTTCGGTCGGCGGCTTCGATTGATCCGTCATTTCCTCCTCATTGCGAGATTCTGAAGCAGCTGTTCCTGGAGGGTGATTATGACACGATTGCCCTTCGTTTGGGCGGGTTAACCGAGTTTGGCGACTCGTCGCGGAGGCCATCTAGCTTGAGAACCATTGCTCGCGGCGTCTTCGAGTTGCTAGGCCCTGCGAGTGCATCGCGGAGAATGGATGAGGATCCCGTGGACGGCCTGCATACTCTTCTGGGGCACCTATTCGTGATCAGGAATAAGCTTGCCTATCTCCAGGATAGCCTCGAGTGATGCCCTGAATGGCTACGAAAACCTCCTACTCCGGACGAGCTCGTACGGTTGCGGGACGAGAACGTGCGGCTTCAAGGCGAACGGGATGGCCTTAGCGATGAACTGGCAGAGGTACGGCGTAAGTTGGGTCGGGCACAGGACGACTTCAGCCTTGCCGCGGTTAAGCTTGGGAATGCCGAAAAGCAAGTCGACAAGTTGAAAGGGGAACTTGCCTCCTCCGACCGCGGCTACAGAGACGCCGAACTTAGGGCTGCCCAGCTGGAGAAGGAAAAGGAGGCACTCACTGCCGAGCTTACTGCCGTGAGAGCCCGGGTTTCCGACGAGCGGACCGAATGGGAGGCCGAATTTCTGAGGGACTTTTTCCGGAGCGAGGGTTTTCAGACTGCCGCTATGGTGTTTGTGATGAATATGGTGCGGGGCTTCTTTTACACTCAGTTGGAGGGCCTGGCACAGCTGTACCCTTTTACTCCCGAAGGACTCGGCTTCGATAGGAAGTTTTGCGGTTCTGTTCCTTCGAAGTTGGAAGGTTACAAGTGGGATCGAGCAACGGACCAACTCATAGATCCCTCTAACGTTCCCGTTCCTCAGAAGATGGAACTTCGGACCGGCCGCGAGTTGCCAATTGCCTTTCCTTGGAGGAACGTTCATCCTTGGCCTTTTTCAGCCTCGCCTTCCGCGTCGTCGCCTATTCCGTCCCCCGAGGTGGTTCCCGGGGCGGAGATTGCGGAGAACGTGCCCGAAACTCCTTCCGCGGAGCAGGGTGGTGTTGGGGACGGCAGGACGGGCGTGGATGCTTCTTAAGGTGATAACTCTTGTTACTCTGTACTATGTACTTGTGTTTATTTTCATTTTGTAACTTTTGCGCTTGTATTCGCAGGTCGGTTAATTTGCGTTTATCTGGATGGCGTCGGTGGTGGTGTCGACAACCCGCTTCTCTCTGTCTTTTTTCTTTTTATTTATTAATTTGGAGATGGCATTTCCACCCCCGGGATGTGGGGGAGTAACAGTCATGTTTTAAACATTTTGGTCCGACAGTACTGAATTTGTGGCATGTATGAACAGTTATTTTCTATGGTGCGTATATCTGTGTTTGTTTTAAGGCATCGTTGCTGCTGTATTTGTTATTCGTATGGTACTATGCATTTTTTCTTATTTTACCTGCGGCGCCACTGCTGCCGCGGTTGTCATTTCGTTTACACGGGATTTGATCTAAGGTGTCATTGCGGCCTCGCACGCGTAAGAAACTTGGGTGAGTTAATTACCGTGCCGCGAATGGATGGGTTCGGCCCGTTTTGCAGACTTATTTTTATTCGCTTGCGCGGGTCCCGTTGTCGTCAAGCGGTGATTTTATCCACGTCGTGCATATTTCTTAGAGGTAAAGATCGTGCACATGTTTTATATTTGTGAAATCGCACTCAGTGTTGTTTAAATTTGAGAGAATGGCTAACCTCTGGCCGAGGCATCCCCTTTACGGCAACCATACTTTCCTCTTTTCCGCGGCTTCGCCCGCGGTTCCTTTGTCCAGCTGGCTGGTTGGCTTTTCCGCTAGATTGGCTTTGCCTTCCTTCTGGTTGTCGTCTTCG